>JABJVR010003679.1:0-15639 GCA_025773905.1 Chitala chitala
GAGCCCATCCCAGAGCACATAGGGCGCAGGGCAGGGGACACCCAGGGCGGGGCGCCAACCCACCACAGGGCGCACATGGAACACATTATTTCAAATGAGTTGGTGTCTAAGATATTGAACATATCAGTATAAGAATTACACTTATATTTAAAAGTCACTAAATAAGGCATTTGTTATTTAATTTCGTGTGCCCAGGTAAAGATTTTGAATCTTATATGGAACATGCCGATTAGAGCGGTTCTTTAAGGTTGTACTGAAATGTTCCCATTGTTGACATGGAGCTCAGAGCACTAACCTGACTCTCACTAGAAAGATATGAGTTTCTACAAACCTGCTGGGTGAAAGGTCACGGCAGGGAGGGGAGAGCTGGGAGCGCGGTGGGTAACAGGACAGATGCAGGCATGTAGAGGTGTGTGTGCTGGGCTGCGTCATCAGCCTCGCGGACAGCCTGGGGAGGCGAGGGGCGGAGTTTGGATCAGGACACACGCCAGGCCCTGACAGAGCAGTGTGCCGGAACCAGGCCAAACATGGTGTTTGAGTTGTAGCCCCAGCACACCACTGGGGGATTGTAAATGCGTGATTCACTTTACTGGAACATACATGCTTTTGGTCACTTTTTCCATTTTGTCTGTCAGTAAAACACGATATCACCTGAAATCTGTTGGTCATCTTTTCCCCTCGGGGCACGAATGTTTAGAAAGAGGCAACACGTGTGTTCTCACACTTACCTTTCGCTGACCGCTCTTTCATCCTTCTACGGAATTTGGTTTGAGAGCTGTCAAACATTAACGTTAATGTCACCCTGAGGGGTGTGCATGTGTGGGACAGGGACGCGGTGACCTAACTGAGTATGCAGTGTTAGGGGACGCCCGCAGAGGCCCGCCATGACGGACACAAATGGTCCCGTGCTGCATGATGCAGAGATTCTTCCCGATGGAGTAACTTAAACACTGCTTTATCTGTTCTACAACTCAAACACAAGGGAAGGAGGAGGGGGTGTGGAACCTGGTCATTACCGCATGCTTCTTTATATATCCTGAGGTCTGAAAATAGCTACTTTTACACACTTGTCTGAAATTCCACTCCGAGTCTGTAAAACAGCCCTGATCGCATTTACAGGACCCCAAGACTAGGTAGTGGTCACATTCCCAGGTCTCTGCGCTGAAGTCGCTTGTCTCTCTTTTTTAAATCAGGTTTTGAGCTCCGGCAGCAGGAGTTAGCCCATCGTCGTCAGTGTGGCCAATATGAATGCTGGTCCAGCTGGATGTCAGGGAGCACGTGTAGTGCCATGACAGAGTCTCAGAGGTGTGATGCTGCTTGTGTAGCCCAATAGAATGTACCTAAACCGACAGCTGGCGACGTTGTGAGACACTCGTAAAACACTGACACTTGAATAGAATCTTCAGTGTCCTTAGTTATTACCAAATGTCAATCATGTCTGCATCTGTGCTTGTAACAACATCAAATAATTGCATCCTGAAACTGATCAAGCCTTGAAAAGCCTTGCTGGATGCTGCATGCAAGATATCCAACGCAGGGACGTGTGCACGGTGGTTCAGGCTGGGCAAAAGAAACCATGTATTCACTTAGGGAGTGTAGGTTTGTTTTAAAAGCTACGATCTAAAAACACACCGGCTACGCATATGTAGATCTGTTTTTGATCTCTCTTTTTTAAAAAGTACTGGCTTAGCAAAGAATTTTATCCAGTGGAACTTTTCATTTCATGTTTTGTACACGTTGATATTTATTGAATGTGTTGAAGATTTAGCACTTCTCCGTAGCCAGGGCAGATGAGCTCTCTGTGCTGCAGTTGGAATCAGGGCTCACATTCTTTGTCCACAGCTGGGCTGTTTTATGACTGAGTAAACAACTGAAAGCGTCAGCATTGAACTGCGCTGTGTCACTGACAGGTGGATCATCATAGTGACAGACCACCCTGCTATGACTCTGCCATCATGGCCACAGCATCAGGCAGGTTCTTTCTCAGTAATCCTTTCTTTGGTGGTCAGGGTGCACATTAGTGTGTATGATATTCTTGGCCAAGTGCCTCGATTATCAGCAGATCCAAAAATCTTTCCTTGAGGCTATGACAATACCATTGTTTTGACGAGCCCATTATGCATCAGCGGTTCCCGTTAATGCCGTAGGTGTGTGTTCTATTAAGAGTTCTTGTACTGTACACAGATACACACACACTCCTTTGGCATACATATTTTTTCTCCAATGTCTCGGAAGATAACGGCTCTTTCCAAGGTACTATGCACATTCAGTTGCTTGTGTGGCAGCTGTTCCGATATGTCACAAGACTATCTAGACTGAAACTCTGGTGCAAATAATTGAACAAATTATCCTGTAAAAATGTACTGCTTACATTAGGTTGGGCAGAGCCTAAATAAAAGTGTGAAAAAGGGTCAATTTTCACTGCTGCTTACATGCTTGCAAATGCCTTTCCTGTCAGTAAAACCTATTATGGGTGGAATGCACTGTGGCGGTAACATGCGCTAAGTGAAGGGTCTCGCGTGCTGAAGGTTGCTGGACCAACGATGAGTTAATTGCCCCTCGTTAAACTGAGTAGAGCCTTCCAGTCGGCTGGCTTGGTGTAAACCCTGCCATTTAACAGATCCTCACCAGCTATCGCCTGCTCCCTTGGGGAGCTCTGTGGTAATCTACAACTGAAGGCTATAACGCCTCCTTCATCCCTTTGGCCTCCAGGTCGTCGTTCAACACCGTGGCTGGGGGGGGGGGTAAAATTCCAGGAGTTTTGTTACCAATGTTGCCTGGAGGAATTCGCATTTCGCTGTTTGGTTTCTCACACACACCACGGCCATGGTGCAGGCTTGAACGTAGTTAATGACTGTTCATTACCTATGTCTCACACTGAAAGGGCACTGGGGGGGAAGTATGGGAATTATCAGCAGTGCGACAGCCCATGAGAGCTGGTGAAAATGATGTACGTCTCTAATACTGTGTCTTCATCCTTCATCATAACGCTCCCACTGCGATTCACTGGAAGCACGGTTTCCTCATTCTGGTAACTGAAAACTGCGTGTGATTTTTCCTGGAGATGCCAGCGCTCAGAAGACCTGCCTTTACCTAGCGCTAAGCTATACAGAGTCAGTCATCCATGTCAGCTTCTTCAAGCCTAAATGCATATAGAGAAGTCATACACAGGTTACATGAAGCTGTCCTGTGATATGTGATGATATGTGTACCCCTCCCTTCCCTGATAAGGATCTCAGTATTGCTGTTATAGTCACTGCTGCTTTAAGTAATGACCTAAAATACCTTGCCGCTCTCTCCCTTGGGAGGGGAGAATTTGGTGTCAAACTAAGCCAAGGCAAAGGTCACAGAAGAAAACTACACGGTCACAAATCAAACACTGCACAGAGCGAGCCAGAGTACTGCGGGGGGCGGCCCCAGAGCGCCCCACAGGGGGGATAATGGACACAGGGAGCAGTCTCCCAGAACAGCCGCAGCATTCTGAGTCCAAGGTACACGGCCCCCTGCGAAGCTTCCATTACGCGCCAGCACGGTCATGCACGACAGGAAAGCGGCGTGCAGGCAAGGCAAACACGGCGGCCACGTACCACCAATGACACTGTCCCCGCGGATCTAAATACGCCACGCCCACACTTGTGTGAAAACACCCTCCCCTGCCGCGGTGACAGCCTGGAACGTGCTCCCCTCTGAGTTTTTTGATCCATGGTCTGTTACCTTCCTGCGAGTTGGTGCTCACCAGGGATGGATGGACCTATCCACAGCCATAGCTGTGGGCAGGGACTTCTCACAAGGAAAGCCATAACCTCTCATAGACAGAGCACTAAAGTATGTAGTTAATGGTTTAAAAGGCTTCTTCGAAGACTTTTGTAGTCATTAGTAGTGCTATACTAGTGGCTGTTTATGCAGCATTTGCATTTATGTTAATGCAAATCGATTAAATATTTTAAAGCCATTTTTAGGATTTTTGGTAAACCTGAGGGTACTTGTAGTCAGTGGTGCCCCTCTTTTCCTCATGACAAAGGGGAATCATTGTTGTGTTATGCAGTGAGAAACACGCATGCAGCATGAGGCCACTGTGACAGCTGGATGGCTCAGAGCCGTCACAACATGATCTCAATGTGTGCTTCTTCTGATGTTGTTATCAATCCATGGAACAGCAGTACAAGAGCATAAGCATTCCTACCCTGAAATAAGCCTGAATTTAATCATTCAGCACTGAAGTGTGGCACTTCTGCACGTCCCTTTTACAGCCGTTTCTGTGTTTGTGCCCTCTGGGGTTTAATTCAGTTAAAGTTTCTAGATTTACATTGATGCAAACTGGGCTCTGAGCTTTTTAAAATAGCCGCCTAAAAAAGTTCTGGTTTCCACAACTCCCAGTGACTTCTCAGTACTATGAAAACATGGTAAATGTGCGGATATACAAAGCACAAACTGTAGTCTGCACAGCAGGAGACGAAATATGAAAACGTAAATATTATTATAAAAAAAATGAAAATCTTTTATTGCAGGTTCATGCCACAGAAAACACAGTGCTTGCAGCAGGCTGAATTTAAGTGGGTTTCCCTTTTATGTGGTCAGCACAGTGGCTGGCACGGTGAGTCTGCGGACACTTTCATACGGGACTGCTGTACCGCTCCAGAATCTCCCCACGCTGCTGCAGCTCATCATACGCGTCCCGCAACCGTCACGTGAGCCTCTGGATATCTCAGAGTCAGGGAGGCCCTCTGTCAGGGGGCCTCTCCACTGCGGCTGTCGGGGGAGGCATCCTGCGTCACCAAACCCACTGGCTGCTCGGTGTTGTTGTTCCGTGTTTAAATGCCGTCTCCAAGGAGGAGGGGGCGGCGTGCGCACGCTGTTGTCAGCTTGAAACATGGGCTGCGGTTTTAGCGGCTGCCGCTGTGAGGGCTCCTGACTGTCACACACAGTGAGGCTTTATGCTGCCCGGTGTCACCCTGCAGATAAACATTCACGTTCATCCCCCGACTGCCGCGTCAGTGAGCACGGCCAAACGGAAGCGGGCGGCTTATCATCCCACACTCTTGGATACTGATGGATGTTTCTCTCATACCTCTAGATGTGTCGCAATGTTTTCAGCTTGCCTGGGGGCTTCAGCTCATATTTTATTGCGCAGCTATTACTGTTTATTGCGAGCACATAATCAGGGTAATTTTACAAATATTAATTTTCTTAAGGTAGATGCTTACTCACCCATAGTGTAGTGTACTTTTATGTACATAAAACATTTTTCCTATCAGTAGTTTTAGGTTGGTGAATGAAAAAATGTATTTGTAAAGGATTTAAGTAAATGTGTTACTCTAACAGCTGAGGATATTTGTTGCGTTAGTTAATACTTTCTGCCAATTGGTGTACATTCTTCTGAGTTGTGCTGAAGTTAGCAATGAAACCTTTCAGCTATTGTCTGGGTACACCGAAAGGTCAGGGATCCTGCTTACATTCTTTACATTGCTTCATATGGTGAGGAAACATGCCCCGTAGACGCCGCTTTATGCTCCTTTGCCCAGGTGGACAGGAAGCACAGAGGCACCTTTCTAATCAGTCAGCACGTTGGGTGCCACGGTGTACTCCCGTCCCGCTCCGAGGGCGCTTTGGGACGCAACGTTCCAGCTTTGCTCCTCACACCACCTGTGGGTTCATACCTTCTCCGGTGTGTCCCGTCCCCTTGACAGCGTTGGGGACCGGCCAGGACCTGCTCCCTGATTGGCAAAGTAGAGAAAGTGGCGCCATATATAGCTGACCTTCTGACCCAGCTAACGGGAAAGTGTTTGTCTTGGTGTTTAACCTAATTTGCCTGTTTGCTTTAGATCCATGTTGTGGCCTGTAATGGCAGCTGTTTGTGTCTGGTGTAAGTGTGAGAATGTACTGATGTGCCGTCGTGATTTAGGTCTGTCATCCTATACCAGGGTAAAGATTTTTGGTGGCCGCCCTCACTCAAGGGGGCACAGAATTTGTGTTGGTCACAACGTTTTGGTTTATCATTGAAATCCAAAGCCTGTTAAGTCCTCCCTGTGAGAACGCACCAAGCGACTCTGATCCCATCCACTCCTGGTGTCCCCTAACATCAAAGTGTGTTTAGTGTAAGTCTTGGAATGTCTAGTATTGTCAGAGAAACAATGGGCTTTCCACATAAGATGAATATTAGCTGACTCATGAAGGCAGAAATGAATGGCACAGATGGCTTGAGTTCTGTCACGAACAGTCCGGCCATTCACGAGCACTGCAGTCCTTACACGCAGTCAGGACAGACCCATGTCCATCTGCACTGTTTGCAATGCTGTGGACACTCCAGCAAAGAACAAAAGAGCTTACGTTTTTAGCTGCATAACAGCTTTTACTCCCTAATAAGGCTTGAAGATTTCCATTTTTGGGCCCCCGGCGGGGAAAAGGAGCAACGTTGTAATCCTCTGGGGGGGGGGTGCTTTATGGAAAGCATCCGACGTCACTTTGGAACGTGTGAAGGAAAAGGAAGTCGCTGCACATGTGTCGACGGGAGATTTCTCAGTTGAATCATCTGCCTGAACAGAGAACTGGCAGCGGTTTTTCCGTAAATATGACTGGCATTTACCACCATGCTGTTTGTGTGGCTTTCAAAGAAAATAATCTTTTTGCAAGTGATGGGGAGGTGAAATAGGGATGATTTAGCCATTGGTTTGTGTGTGTGTGTGTGTGTGTGTGCGTTTGTACATCATGCAGCATTACTGGTTGACTTTCCACTATGCCAAATACTTTTTCACTGGATGTATCTGACCTAAATCTTAAACAACTCCGAGGAGAATTGGATCGAAAGGGAAAATTTAGCATTAGCTCTGTCTTTTTCGCCTCCGGTCCTGTTGCATTGTTGGAAGCAGGGACGGGCTTATGACCAGGCAGCTCGTGGTCTACATTATTGAAACCAAATACAGTCTACATTACACTGAAAACTGAGAATCAAGGCAAGTGTAGGATTCCACTAAACTGCCTCTGTAACAGGGGCAGCTCTGCTGGGGATCAAATCTGTGTAGCCACAGCCTGCACAAAGTTACCAAACAAAAGGATTAGCTCGCTGAGCCAAACACCAGCTCTTGTCCTGAAAACTGGGGGTCACTACCTCAGAAGACTTACCTCCACCACACCCCCACAAAAGTCAATGTGTGCAGTTTCACAGCCTGGTACAAGTTGAAAGGTGTTGTGGGTTAGTGTGTTAAAGATAACCTAGCATAAGCGGCTCTATTTACACGTTGCCCATGGTTACCGTGAACACAGAACTTAGCACTGCGAAACAAAGCATTGGCATCTCGGATACATGGCACCATCCAAGGACAGGGGCCCAGCATTGACGAGTATAGGCAGAAAGATAAGGCCCAAGTCCTTCTTTTCTTCAAGGTTGTGTATAGTATACACATGCCTTTATTATCTTTAAGAGCAAATACAGTGTATGTGTACAGTAGCTGCTAATTGTGGCCTGGTGGCTCAATGGTAGAACATCAGGCGGGGATACAGAAGTCCCCTGGTTTGAATCCCAGCCTAGCCGCCAGGTGTGTCCTTGAGCAAGACCCCCAGCGCTAGCTTCCTGTAACTCATATGTGAAATGCAAGTCGCTTTGAATAGAAGCATCTGCCAAATGAATAAATGTTAATTGCACAACTTAATTTACATCCATGGAAGTTGTTTTAAAAGCGGTGCACGCCCTGTAAGTTTAACTGTCGCAACTGTGTCTAAGAAACAGTCATATGACATTATGCAAGAACACTATTCAGAGAATACAGAGAGTTTTTTTAGTAACTATTAATCTTGTACTGGAAAGAAAACCTCAAAAAATCAGTAAATAAAACTGACAGACAGCAGCTGAAATGTCCTTATATGCATGTAAAACCACTTACATGAATTTATGTGCGATTAAATTGGTGAAATGTGAAGCACTTTACCATAAGGGAGGATGGTATACTCAGGCCACTTGACAAGCTGTCTATTCTGTCATTATCAACGCTATAGCTAATTAGGTTAATGAGAGTCTATTTTGGGCAATACCAGGCCTTTATTACAGGTCACTCAAGTAGAGGTTATAAGGAATGACCTGAATTTTAGTTCTGAATCCACAAACAAACGAGGTCAACGATTACCTTGATGGCTAAACGAGCACCTGTTGCAAACTGAAGCCCATCATCGGCGAGGACCCGCCAGGCCTGCCACTCAAGGGTGAGAACTCGGAGACGGACGTCTTGTCATGGTCTGCATGTGGATCCATGGAGTATCACACCTAAAATCTCCCACGGACCCTGATGCTGTCTTACAGTGCAATCTGCTTTGCTCTTAGCTGTTCTCCAACAGTTGTCATCCTCCTAATTAATTTATTGGTGTGTCTGTAGAGCACCCTTAAAGAAATGTCTAGACTTCATCTTCTTGCTTGTGTTCCAAGTCCCCAACGGGTGAAGTCTGTCTGAAAGGATCCAGGTTATTACGAGGTTTTCATAACAACAAGAAGGCCCTGATATATCTGACAGGTGTTTATGCCATTAACGTTTAACGTCATAAATGATGTTTTTAAAGTACAGATTTATTCGGATAAGAACAAAACGTACTGTGAGAACTGCTGAAGGGAATTAAACTTACCTACATTATTGCCGCCATGTCAGGCTTGTTCTCTGTTGCAGACAACAGAATCAGAATTAACCATCAGACTAATCTAGATCTTGCAATATCTTAAAATAGAAATTGGAGCAAAGCAAACAGTGTCCATAAATATAGCTATTTCACTCTAGTGTCTCTCTAGGGCTATCCCCTATGCCAAATGCCTGTCCTGTGTAAAAGATCCTGAATTGCCTGGGGTTTGTGTTTTGAGAGCTTCACATCAATGGAACACCATGTATAAGCCTCCCCAAACTCTGTTTCATTAACACACACATACACACACCCGTTTCTCCTTACCGCAATATTTCTGATGGCTTTCCTCTTTACTCTTAGACTATGTGTTGTTATGGCATACAAACACTTCTGCAGTTTATGTTGTATTTCTTGTGTGATTAGCCCAAGAAAACATCTGTAGTCTGATGTCAGCATACCTTTGCAACAGTGTATTTGTTTACAGTGACTGTGTGTAGACGTCAACTATCATTCTTCTGACATAATGGTGAATGTTCCTGAAGGTCTAGTTGTGTCAGGCCCATTTTAAGAATTCAGAAGAAAATCCTCAGGGAGGAATATTCCGTTTCTCATCTGAATCTGAGTGCTTCCCGTGTTATTGACATCTTTACAGGAGCACTTTGCTGCAGTGGAGAGGGACGTTTCACTCTCTCTTTGGTCACCTTCCCAGAGACTGAAATCAAAACAACATCCTTCCTTTGGGTCTCTAGTCACAGCCTGGATTTTTCCAGTTTCCAGTCAATGGCAGCAGAACAGGCCAGCTCTGTTGTTTTAGGAGTGTCATGAATACTCTCTTTAGCTTATCTCAACCTATGGTCACAGGATTGTTCAGATAAAGTAAGCCTTGCAGACCTGACCTTTGACTCCCGTCCCTGTTTGACCCTGATGTACATACAAACCCAGAGTCTCTCAGCTCCTACTGTCTCCATGCATTCTGGGAGCTGCTTCCTGAGGCTTGGCAGGTGACTAGCTGGGATTGTTTATAGGTCTTTCTCGAGTGCCCTGGCATGAAGGATGCAGGACAGCGCATGGGCCCAGCAGTGTTTCCTGGAACTTCCCTGTCGTAAAACACCTCTGTACAGAACAAAGTGCTCAGAGGCCTTCTCAAGGCTGAAGCCTGAATAAACAATATTTAGCCCTCAATTTTAGTCGTTCACGTGCCTGCTCTTTCCCAGCCTTCATAGGTTGGGAAAATGTGAGTAAGTGTGATACTGCCTGTTAAACATTTGGTCCACCCCCCACCCCCCACGTGGGTATTTAAACTACAGTAGGCTGCAACTGTAAGCAAACTCCCAGCACGGCGCCTTTGACCGGCAAGTCCCTTTCATCCCGGGCTATGTGAAATACCAGCCCGACGCCCTCGGTTACACGGTGGGCACAAATCAAGCCATGACACGGTATAGAACCACCGACTCTCGAGGGCAGGAAGCACGTTCTTTTAAGCGAAAGGTCAAAGTGCAGGGAGGTCACCACGGCGAGTGCACAGAGTGCATCTTCAGCATGCTCACAGCAGGGGACCAGAAGGGCCCAGTGCTTCCACATTCTATATGAGTAATGGTGCAAGACATGACCAAATTGAAGGCAAAAAAGCAAAACAATGTTCCCCTTCCCGGATTCCAGACAATCTAAGGGAAAGCATTCTAATCATACAGTATGTTGGCCTGTATTAATAAACGGCAGGCCAGGAAAAGATTTAGGCAGACAGTTTAGTACTGATTAAATGATGCCAAAACTTAAGGTATGCTTTTAAGTGAAACTTTTGAAACCCTGCTCCTGGCAGTCCTCTGATTATGGAGGACTTTCCTCTGTTCCAGCCATACTCCTCATTAAAAGTGACTCTCTGTCTCATTTATTACATGATTCATATTGGGATAAATTGAAGCCCTTGTTTGAATGCTTGCTATTATTTTCCAATGTATGTCAGATTTGCCTCAGTTGGTGAAAATAAGGATGCGCTTCAATTAATTGCCAATAACAACGGCCAGCTACTAAATTGTTCTCACCATGAAATAATATAGTGACTAACCTGCAGATTAATCTGATGCATGCTCAATAAAAATTAATCTTCAATATTTAATGAAGCACAAATTCCATTAAGTATAACTACTATAGAAATGAACTCAGCTCACTGTAAGAAACATTGCTTACTTGCTGGCACTCTAGTGTTACATCAAGTTAAATAGCAGAACATGCACAACACCATTGTCTGCAATTCTTGGGTAGAGACTGTTTCTAAACCGGCACCAGCAAACTTTGAAAAAAAGGACGATCTATCTTCAATACAAAAAAATGTGTTCCTTATTGGTTTTCATATTGTTTTGAAGAACAAATGAGGCCGCTTAACTGGCATCTCGGAGACAAAAAGAATGTTAATGTCATGTAAACAGTGTGGCAAAGATAATGTGTGGAGGTGCCCATGCCTGAAATGGCGCTGAAGCCGTGCTCTCCCATATCTCTGCTCCGCATCCATCGCCTCCCCACGGGCTGCTTCAACTGAGTTTTGAGGACACACAAGCGAGTTTCCATATGGATATGCCCAGCAACACGGACATGATTTATTGTTACCAGAAGGCCGCTGGCACCTCAAGAGGAGTGGCCAGTCAGTTGTCCGGAGACAGGCATCTCCAACGTTCCCAGGGTCTGCTCTTGGAGGCTGATCAGCAAAATCTGTCACGCTCTTAGCAAAAACGCTAATTAATGGCAGCGGTTTTATGGCGGCAATCTTTCTTTCCTTCTTTTTGTAAAGCACAGTACCTTCTTTATCCTCCTTCTATAATTTTGATGCTTATAGGTAGCCAGTACAACTCTGATGGGCTGCAGTTGTGTGTCTGACAGAGTAACTTTGCTCAGCCTCTTTGGAGCCATGTTTGCTAAAAGTTTTCCGATTTCCATGGCCCAGTTGCGTGGGAAAACCTTTTAATACCTAACTCCCTGTCCTTGTCCTTGTGGTGGAGATACATGGCAATGAAACACAGAGTTTTCACAGAACAGACTCTTAAATAAGGATTTGCCGCATGCCGAGAGCCAGCTCCAAACAGAATGTTGCAGGCCAAAAGCAAAATTCATGAAAAATGCATCAGCAGCAAAACAATTGTCAGAAGTGTCTCTGTTCCAAAAACAGTGTGTTTGTTGTGGCTACTGGCCCTTCATATGACATGCCGGCAATGACCATTGTCAAAATACAAGAACTATCTATCCAGCAGTAGCATCCCTCCTTCAAATAGCTTTCCTGACTCATTTCCCTTTGGAAGAAAGAGACAAGTGTGAAATGATTTGTGTCCAGTTAATGTATAGAGCGCTTAATCTTCACCTGACAGGGTTTGGAGTTCGCTGATGAAATGTTTACAGGAAGTGTGCATCGTAGCATTTAAAGTGGTTCCTTTCTCTGTAGGGCATCATGACTGTTATTTTTAACCAATCCCTGTGACGCGGCATGGCCTTACAGGGCCAAAACGTAAAGTGGCAGGAGAGCTTGTGATTGAGAAATGTGTTTTTGGGGCCTGCACCTGGTGTATAATCAAGCGCAGCAGAACAGGGTAGGCTTTCACTGTGAAGAACTCTGATAGGACCCTAGAGGTAAGATGCGGTCAGGAACTGTCAGGCAGCTTGGAGGGCACTTCTAACTGACTTCTGCTCATGGTTCTGCCATCTTGAAAATATATTAAAGTGCCTGTATGGAATTTCTATTTTTCAAATGTTTCAGAGGGTCACTGTGACCGTTCTTTGGTGTGGTGTTAGTGCAGTGTTGAGCTTTGCACAGGTCTTTGTGGGGTAGAAAATGAACTAAACGTCTGTCAGTTGTTAAAACGTAAGTTTTCGTAGCACTTAAGTTTAAGTCCTGAATATTTGTTTTGACTTCAGTCCTTTGACAGTTAATTTAGTTTCCAGGTTTCTCACATAAATGGGGCTTGTTAAGACTTCAGTAATTCACCTTTCATTTGAATGGACCTCTAAACATGTAGGCACTTGAACCAAATCATTTGAGAATGACATTCAATTATACATTTACAAATCCAAGACACAATTTTTTTATACATAACATTTGTAATAATTGTGAAATTAACAACATCCATCCATTCATCTATCTATTCTCTATACCGCTTGTCCAATTCAGGGTCACGGGAAACCTGGCGCCCTTCCCAGGAGGCACAGAGCGCAGGGCTGGGGACACCCAGGGCAGGGTGCCAACCCACCACAGGGCAGAAATTAACAACAATATGATGTAATTCAATTATATTTCAATTTCAGTTTATTTTTATATAGCACCTTTTACAACAATGTGCCTCAAAGTGCTTTACAGAAAAAAATTGCAGATGTTACAGAATAACAGCAGTATGAATAAACAGAAATAAAGTCAGAACACAATACTTAAGACTGCTGTTTTCACGTAGACAACCCTGTCAAAAGTATTTATTCTTTAATAAATTATTGGTAGTAGATTGTTTAGTTTTCTACAGTATTCTAGGGTCACTCAAGAGAACATATTGGACCTAGACCATCTAGGGTGACAGGTCATTGCTAACAATCATGTGATGATTACACATTGGCAGGGATTCTCAACAGAAGTCCACCATTTAAACTAGTGCATGTTAAATTTTATTCAAATATTTATGTTACACGAACAAGATTTAAAATGGTATATATTAATGTTTTTGCAATTAAACATAAAATTAGAAACATCTAAAACCTTTAACTGTGTTCTTGGTACACCAGCACAACCTAGCTAGCTGTCTAAAAATGTCTCCACTTCAGTTATCCCACCAACAGCCAACACCACACTGGTCAACACCACACTGTGTTTAAAAGTGTGTGTACGTCTCTCCCGTTTTCCTGCAGCTGATCTAACAAAATCATAAATGGAACCGTTTCTTTTTTGAGAAATACCCAGGCTTGTGACAACACGCTTGCTCAGTGAAGCCCTGCAGTTTTGTTTGTTTAAATACCATGACAATTAACGAAGCAGTACTTGATAAAATGCAAGTCAATGAGCACTCTTTAATCTTCCTCTCTACAGGCTGAGCAATTGATGAACAGCTTACATTTCTTAGACAACATTTTCAGTGAGTGCTTATGTATGGCATGTTGTTTTGATTAACAAGCATGCCCCGAGCTTTCAAAGACAATGAGAACACTCAGTTATATTAAGACAATTTAACGCACTTAGTATGAATGTAAAACACACACACACAGGTCAACTATGGTTGATTGAATGAATAGACTGGGTCAGGATCCAGGCTGACTTCTGTCCTCCTGGTATCTACACTTATACGGTTTATGATCCTTTTTCAGTACTGTCTTTGTCTGCGTTCCCCTTTGGGTTTCACTGATAATTTGTATTCCATAGTTTTATCCCACATAAATTAGATTTTTCAAAAGTGAGAAACCGAGCTAAAAATATGAATGGAAGGCTTTTGTAAACCTCATCACAGTGCAGGTATGAGAACCAGATCTGTTGATGCAAACAGCAGACCAGCCGTGCGGTGGGATTGGGAGCCGCTCTCTAGGAGCCTTCATCGCAAAAACAGCCGCGACGCTCGTAACTTTCCGCCGCTCCTCCATGACAGTTTTTACATGTCTGCGCCAAAAAGCGGCAGAGTGAGTGCAGATGTATTTATTTTCACGGTCAAGCGTTTCTACCGATGGGGTTGAGGTAGGTTCCGCACACAAGGCACGATACGCGTCGCCTTATACCAAAGAATGCGCGTTTTGTAATTCCCACTTTGTTTAAACACGCTATTTATGCATTCCGTTCATGTGTTTAATAAAAGGGACAGAGGAGAAAAAGAGTTACGAGTTAGTATAAATTTGAACCTAGCCAACCAGATATTGCAGGGGAAGATTTTCAAATAGCTGTCGACACAGGGTGAGAAAGCCGGTCTGTTTAGGTTTACGGAAAAGCCAAAAGTTGAAAAGTTAAAATTCAACTTGATGTCACTCCAGTTTCTGGTAATGAAGAGGACAAACGCAGACCAGCACCGTTTGCTCTAAGTGCTCATCTGTAGGAGGATTGCAAAAACAATCAGACGTATTCTTCTTGCATTCATTGGTATTATATTAGTGCCGAATGCTTAAGTGGCTGATTGAAACACGTCTTGCCAGCAATGCAAAGTGCACCTTTAACTTAAGCCAGGGGTGTGCCTCAGAGAAAACACATTTTAACATTAGCTTGATGGTTAAAATAGGTGTTGAAAATTGCTGAGCCTTAACATTATTCACCTCTGGCCTGGTTACAGACCGAAATGGCTTTCCTGTAATCAGTGAAGATGTAGCTCACAGGAGGCCACTTAAAACTGAGACAACGTCATGAAAATCTGGTAGCCTGTTAAAGCAATCAAGGAAACTGTCCATGTTAGCTTTGAGAGATTTACACAACACAGCTTTCCTGAGTGGTGAGCTGAATCTGATCTTGCAATTAAACACGTTAAGAGACTACAAATGTTTTTGTAAGATGTTTCAAAAACGATCCCTGTTTTAATACAAACCCAAAGGGCAAAGGGATGGCTGAATTACAGTTGCAGTAAAATTTAATTTCTATTAAATACATATATAAATTAGGATCTGTTTGGCATCTGCCCTAAAACGGGATGTTTTGCCTGTATCTCGTCGTATTGCTGCACTGTTACCTAACCTTGGTGGGACTAGGCATTTCATTTGAGCGTTTTGTTTACTGGTTGTGGAATAGTTTTTTTCTCCTCTGAATGTGAAATGCCAGCTGACAGCCTGCACTCTTGGAACATTCCTGAGTGAGTTTGAGTTTCACAACCAGTGAACACCATTGCGTGGAAATTGAGTGGAACCTGGTCAGACCCACCTGAGCACAGTTATTTAGTTTTTGCATGACAAAATTCCAAGGGTGCGCAGTCTTAGCTGTTTTCATGTCCTTGGGGTTGAGGGGATGGGATAGAAGGAAAACAAACACTGAAACGCGGGGCGGGGGGGGGGGGGGCGGGGGGGGGGGGGGGGGGGGGGGGGGGGGGGGGGGGGGGGGGGGGGGGGGGGGGG
>JABJVR010003680.1:0-15638 GCA_025773905.1 Chitala chitala
GTGTGTGTGTGTGTGTGTGTGTGTGTGTGTGTGTGTGTGTGTGTGTGTGTGTGTGTGTGTGTGCGCGCGCGCGCATGCTTTTTTAATATCACTCTTTAGCTACAACCTTTTGTGTAATGCATGAACTTGCAATTTCTCTGGTCAGCCAGGTCTCTTAAATTTAAGCATACAGAAACCTATATTCCCGTGTCATAAAAAATTATTCTGAGGGAAATATCGTTATTGTACAGATACTGTATATAATGCACCCAGTTTGTTTATTTTCCATTTAATTAAAAGTAAAGATGTGTAGTACTCTTTTCATGTGGTCTTATTTAGGTTCTCTGATGTTGGGGGCTTTTTTTCTCTCCATAATTTAGTGCTAAGTGAAACATGGAACATTTAGTCTGTGTGCTTCCTTCTGTTTGACTTGCATGCTTTAGCATACACTGAGTAGGAGGTGTGACTTCCCTTGTTTTAGTTCATTGTGTTGGCTGCTCTTCCACCCTGTTATGTGAATACTGTGCTCTTTCCAGGAAATATCCCAGCATCCGGACAGATGAGGAGCGGGACCAGTATAAGGCTGTGTTTAACGACCAGTACGCTGAGTACAAGGAGCTGCATGCAGAGGTCCTGGCTGCAACGAGGAAGTTTGATGAGCTGGACAACATGATACACAGCCTGCCACAGAACCCAGCTAATAAAATGGTGTGTTATTCGTCTTCCTTCTCCCTTATCAATAACCACTGCCCTCTTTTTCTGAATTGATTGCACTGCCATGTGTCACTACTGAAGGTCAGTGCTACCAGCTGGTGCGGTGGCAGATTATAACATTTGTTTGTTGAGCTTAATCGAAAATTCACCATCTGAATATTCAATTCTTTTGTGGAGATTATTTAGTTTGGACACCCATCCATAAAGTGGACAGTACATGTACAGTGCAGGGAATGGCTTCTGTTTCGTCCAAACAAATGTCCTCTTTTCCCTCTGAAAGTAAACATGTTTTCTGCAGGAGCAGGAACGCATTGAAAGAATCTTCCAGGAATATCAGAGGAAAAAAAATGTAAGTTTGGGATACTTTGGATGTTCCCTCCCTGCCTCCTTGAGTTGCTTCTTTGTTGACATGTAAATCTTTCACCAATGTCTTTACATTATGGACTGAAAGGAGGACAGGATGAATTTGTCTCAAAAGTTTGACACAATCTCAGTTCAGCTGTTATGCTGCCTTGGGCTCTCGGCTCCTCTGCAAGAGGAAATGCTGTAATGTGTTTTGAGCTCTAAGGCTTGTGCCTTGGCAGCTGACTCAGATTTTGAAGAAACTTAGATTGGGAGGAAATGGGAAGAGCTCAGTGCAATTTCCCAAAACTAGGTGGAGCAAAAACAAAGTTCCAAAGAGTGGTGTGACCCTGGACAATGCCCCAATAAGTATTTGGGCACTTCTGCCCTGCTTAAAAATGAACAGTTTTTGAATTACTTAACAAATGTACAGCTAGATAGCATTTATGTTAAAGAAAGATGAGCTTAAGCACACATTTTAAGAAAAATAGTTATTTGTTAGGTCTTAAATTATAAAAAAAAAGAGACACCGTTCAAACTTTCAGACAAAAAAGTATTTAGACAGTTGTGTCCATTCACGTCCTCATGCTTGGCTGAACACGAGCATGGATATTGTGATGAATTACACCTATTTATAGAACACCTGCATCCATAAAGATAACTGACTCGAACGCTGACTATCTGCAAGCACTCCTTTCACAGTCATTATAAAAATGGTTAAGAACAGTGAAGTTAGTCCTGAGAGAAGGTCTTCAGTTGGGTTGGGCACTATCCAATTGTTGATACCTTTAAACCCTTCCCAAATTATATTGCGGTATACAGTATTACTGTCTGTGTACCAATGGGGGGGTATTATTTGTCTTGTGTTATTACTGCATGTAATTTTTAAGCTTAATTTCTTATTTTAAAGATGCCATCAGTGGCATTATGTCAAATCATTCAGGGCTTCATCTCTGAATATTTCAAGTCTAGTCTAGTATTTTTTTTTTCCTTGAAAAGGAGGGGTTTTATACCAAAGGAACAGACAAGCCCCAGGCAAACTTGACTTAGCCCCTGACCTTTTCAATAGCTACAAACCCTCCTGGATACCATAAACAATTGTTTGCACAAAGCCACGCTTTGACAAAGCCTGGGGTAGAGAGAGAGGGCAGCTGATTCAGGATGAGATCCAATCAGAGGAGGAGGAAGAACGCCGTTGCAGGACAATAGCCAATCCTACCAAGCCCGTCCAACCTGTACAGTTGGGGTCTTGTAGAAACTCCAGCACTGTGTCAGGGAAGAGGTTCTCTTGAGCATATTTTCAGCTGCTGCCCTAAAGCTCTGGGGAAGGGGAGGTACATGTGGCGCCATAACCAGGTGTTGAAGGGAGTAGCAGATGCCATCTGCATAGGGGTCCAACATGCCAAACATCAGCTCCCAGTAAAGCATAGTATCACCTTTGTTCGTGCAGGGGAGAAACCTGAAGTCCAGCAGGAAATCTCAACAGGCTTACTTGCCTTTGCTTGAGATTGGCAGCTGCAGGTGGACCTGGGGAGATGGTTGGAGTTTCCAGAGTAAATTGCTATAACCACACTTAGGCCAGACTTGGTTTTGAGATCTGCTTCATCCAAACAAGTGGTGTTCTTGGAAACTGACAGTCCCCTGGGAAGCCTGGATTGAGGAGGCCCATGAGCGGAAGGCAAAATACCTGGAGCTAGTTTAGGTCTGTGGGAGGAATGGTTGGAAGGCCTGCTGTGAACCCACTGAGGTGGGCTGTAGAGAATTTACAGGAAAATCGCTGCACTGGGCACTGAAGCTCCTAGGCATAAGAGGGTTGCAGTAAAGAAGAGCCACCAAGAACATCAGTGAAGCTGCTGAGAGAGCTTCCAGGTGGCTGTGGATCAAGAGGAAGATGCATGGTGTAGTGTGCTGCTTGGACACAAACTGGGGACTGATCACCCCCAGTTGGGTCGCCCAGGTGAGGGTGTCTGAAGATCAAAGACCCGAAATACCCTATGACCCTGGGATCTTCACTGATGAGGTGTCCAAGCAGCCCATCTAGTCAGATGGTGTGTCTCCAAACTTACACAGTAGATTTTTCATGATAGCAACATTAACCCTCTAATTACTATTTGTAAATACCCTGGGATGTCCTAATGCTGCCCAAACTTAGTCTTCAATTGTTTGCACAAAGAAGGCAAACTTTGTCTGACAAATCTGAAAAAACCCTTTGACATGTTTCAAATGGCTAAAGTGTCCAAATTGTTTTTGGGGCTGCTGTATAAAACCGGTGTGACTGATTTCATTTTAACACAATGTGTGGCAGTAGAGCTGATGTTATGTTTCAAGCACATGCAATTTAATTGCACATTTCAATGTAATGGTTCTACTTACGTCTGAGAAACTCCTAGTTTTTTTTTTCTTTCTTTGGTTCACATTTGAACAGTTAACATTTTCTACCTTGTCGGTTTTGTCTAGGAGAAATTGAAACTGATATGCTGGAGTAAATTCTCTAAGGTCATTCCTTCTACAAAATGTTTTCAGTGTTGAAATGTACTCTAGAAAAATACTTTGGTGTTCTTGTGTTATACTGTCCAGCTGGCTTTTTCCAGGAAATATTTGTCAGTAATATGAATTGGTAAAGGAGCTTTCTGTATAAATGAATTAAAGTGTTTCTATTGCTCTGAGGCACCAAGTAGCACATAAATGTCCTCCTCCTGTGTTGTTCTTTAACAGGACCCAACATTTCTAGAGAAGAAAGAGCGCTGTGAATACCTGAAGAATAAGCTCTCTCACATAAAGCAAAAGATTCAGGAGTATAACAAAGTCATGGAGTGGAATGATGGCTACAGTTAATGGCTGCCAACATTCACTATGAGTTTCACTTTCTGCCAGAAGCACACTTGGATTTGAGCCACCAGTTCTTCTACACGCAGTTTTGCATGTGAGTGAGCACGTGCACGTACATTTGCATTTATAACTGGGATTTTATTGCCTTTCGTGTCTTTGTTTTTCCAACCAGAAACATGAATTGGTCACCTCCGGTGGCTAACATGTAAGAATTGTATCCATCTGTATAATCTCTCTACTGTGTGTGTGAGAAACCTTTTAATAAGTGTGTACTTTTGCACTGAATTTCAACACGCTTAGCACCAGCTGTCTTGAAACAGGTAATGGGGTTAATATTAGTTTTGGTATGTTTTAATGTAATGTGTTCTGACATTGTACTAATTCATTTTCTCTAACGGAAGTTTGTAAAACTCTTAAATTGTTAATAAGGGATAGTATCTTACCTTTACAAGAGAAAGATTTGAGAGGTTTGGGTTTTGGGTTTTTCCCCTTTAATCTTCTGTATCCTGCACATTTGTCTTTGTCTTATACCTTATTCCTTTTTTTGAATCACTGGTTCCTCTAATGACTGACGAATGGTGATTGGACCTGAAAGTTCTGTGAGATGAAAGTCCTTCGCAACTCGTTGTTCCTTATTGCAGCTAATTTAAATCGGGATGTTGTGTAATCACATCACGTGTACCTGTTTATATGTAAATGAAGCCAGCCTGTAGATGTTCTTATGTTCCAGCACGCTCTGGAGATTTTTGTACATATGTTTATTTTATTTTTTATTAAAGCTATATACTGATGCAAAACATTGAAATGTGTTAGATCTTATTTTAAAAACTGCCATGTCTGTCATTATTTGATGTCCTTACTAGTTTTATATTTCTTAATTGATTTTAACTTTTTGCCACTAGAGCAAAAGGGAAGTTAATTATTTCAGTGGAATAAATTAAAGTTGGAATATTTAAAATTTCTGTTGTCTTTGTGTCATATTTTTAAATTTTGTGCATGTACTAAAGCTGCTAAAGTTAATGCATTATTGCATGCAATTAATTTAAAAGACACTCTTGTTTTTTTTCCCCCTTAATTTCATGTACTGCATGCTTTGTTGCATATGCTTTGGTATCAGTTAAAAATGGCTACAAAAGACAATGTTTATGATAATCTACTACACTTATATAGTGCTTTTCAGGACACCCAAGCATTTTACAATAGAATAGGGACTTTCCTCCACCACAACCAGCATGCAGAATCTTCCTGGATGATGTTACAGCAGCTATAAGTTTTTGATCAAGACATCTCAAAACTCACTGGCTCTAGGTGGGGAGGAGAAAGTGTTATAGACAGTTCACACATGGGCATTATTAGGAGGCCATCATTGATAAACTCACTGGGGAAATCTAACCCCTGTGGACACTGGGCAAAACCCCTACTGTTTACAGACATTTTATGTGCAAATGGTTAATAATAGCACTCCTCACCCATGTCACCACTTAGGTATGGATCAGCACAGGAATGTGTGCTTGGTAAAGTACTGTTCTCCTTCTCTGTGCTGCCCATACATGTATACATTATTTGGCTTCTTATCTTTAGCAGGGTCACAGGTAGCCTAGAATCTAACTCAGGCAGTCTAAGGCACAAGGCAGGGAATACCATTGACAGGACACTATACATCATACACTGTAAAAAATAAAGGTTCACCAGTTGCCTTATTTTTATAAGTTCCCTCAACTTATAAAAAACAACTTTTCTTCTTAATGTTCAGCCAACTTGAAATGTAAAACTTGCTACACTCGTTCACAGTAGTCAGTATTACATACAAACTAATGTTAAACAAGATCATGTTGTGGGGGGGTGGGGGGTATTACCACAGCAGACTGACCAGCATCAAGTTAAGATCTGCCCCTAGACCCTGCCACCAGTTGCCCTTCCTGATGTGACCCTCTCATTTCATGTCAGCTTTAGACCAGTATCAGACATGCACAGCTGGGATACAAACACGTGGCCTTAATACAGGGTAACAGTGCTAACCACTGAGCCACTGCAGTGCCATTGTTAGGTCCAGTCATGCAGGGCTTCAGTCCTGAAAATTTTAAGCGTAGCCCCATATGTCCATTGTTATACCACCATATAAGCAAAATGTCATGTTAGAGCTACTGACCCCACAGCAGCATCACAGATGTGCCCTTTACCCCAAGGGTCCTCTCAGCCTACAGAGGTCTACACACACACCTTGCACTTAGTCTGATTTAACTGTACATAATGTTAGTTAACCCTATGAAGTTTGGGCAACTAGTTGACCTTGGACCCACAAAAGTAGTTTTATTCCATACTCGAGAGTTTTTTGGTTCCTCTCCTCTGTGTCATCTGGCTTCATGCTCATCACGGGCGTTTCTAATTATTGAAAAGATCAGGGAATAACTCAAGTTTGCCTCTCTCTCTCTCTCTGTCTCTCTCTCTCTCTCCCTCTGTTTCTCACACACACACACACACACACACACACACACACATTCTAACACACACAGATATTCCAGTTACCCTGCTTATGCCAAAATGGCACAGTTTATTCACTAACGTTTCAGACCAATGGTCCTTTATCAATGTGTGATCACCTGAACAGAATAACATGACAACTCCTTATACGCATAACAATCAGTCACATGACCAAGAGTTTGCTGACAACAATGGCAACAGTGGATTACCAACAAGCAATTTATGTAAAACAACACACAAAAAAAGAACTTACAAAGAACAAGACAATCCCAAATCCACATTAAGACCCTGGGGAGCTAGAGTGTTTAAGGTGTGAATCTAGTAGCATTCGCTGTGTAATAATTATTCATCTCTATTACCCTCTCTATGTGGGGTGTGTACAGATTCAAACCCCATAAATTTGAGACCTGCCACTGTGTGGTTGCTGGCTGTAAAATGTTTTGCCATGGGTGATTTTTCATCAAAATGTCTTATGGAACACTTCCCCAATCCTGGTTTTCAGAAAACGTTTAGTTTTACCCACA
Organism: Chitala chitala; assembly: GCA_025773905.1. Classification (NCBI taxonomy): domain Eukaryota; kingdom Metazoa; phylum Chordata; class Actinopteri; order Osteoglossiformes; family Notopteridae; genus Chitala; species Chitala chitala. The sequence continues at coordinate 6,870 of JABJVR010003680.1, forward strand.
TACATGAGTTTGCAAACATAGATTGGGGAATATGGGAAAGAACAAATCCTCTGGGACAAAAATTGTCAATGAAGAGGACGTCCCACATGTAGCATTGCTCCCTCCATTCTGCTTGGCATCTTTATTTCGCTCCCATCGTGTGGTCTTTAATTCCCTGTGCATGGTTGTTGGACAACCATGTTGTGAAAGGTGCTATATAAAAATAAATTCAACTAAAATTCTTCAATGGGTTGACACTCTGTCCAGGGTATTTACTGCCTTGTGCCCAGCAAAAGGATAAGCAGCTAGATAATGTAATGTAATGTAATGTAATGTATGCATGTGAGACAAAGAGAGGCTTGAAATTTAACAGAAGTTCAAAGCCTTCACCTTATCAGTTCATAGCAAAAGATGCCGATTTAAAAAGCTCTAACCTTAAGCAACTAAATAACTTGATTCATGTCAATAAATGAAACAAGATCTGAAAAATTATCACTATTGCAAAAAAGGGTTGCATTGGACTGCAGACTCCCAAACATATCTGGAAGCTAACAGATATCATTCAGTTTGTGTTGCCTGACAGTTCTTATACATTACCCTTATACAGATTATTATTGTAATGTGGGTGCAGCAACCAATGCTCGGCAGCCGGGAAGGGCGATTATGCACCTTCCCGGCAACCCCTGTAATTTAGTTACGTTCCACCCTGAGTGTGTTTGGTCATATGCGTGTAGACCCTTTGCCCCAGATGCCTGGTGTGGGTGTGCGTGATTGTTCCCTTTTTGCGATCTACCCCAAATGTTCTTGCCAGGACACATTTAATAAAAGGTTTTGACAATTGCACTTCTGCATCTGAGTCATGGCTAGCCGCTGCCGTTACAATGGTGTCAGAAGTGGGATCGATACAAGGTGTATTGAAGAAGAACTCCAGCGGGTAGAGTTAGCCATGAGGGAAGAGCTCAGGGCGCCAAGCAGAATCACAAGCCCCAGCGAGAGATGTGCGCCGAGCAAAGCAGCGCGGAACACGCCACAGCGCCGGCTGACTGCAGCGGAGGACGCGAGCGCACCCCAGAAGTCTGAGGGGTGCTGCTCGGAACAGAGAGCTGCTGCGGACACGCCAGCACCACTCAAGTTCCCAAGATACAACAGCGAGCAGCCTTGGGAGCCATACGAGGTCCAGCTGGAGCTGGTAGCCATGGCTAACGGCTGGACCGAAGAGACCGTCGCGGTCCGCCTCGGTCTCATGTTGGAGGAAAAGGCGCTTCAGGTACTCCTAGATCTGGAAGCCGAGTCCAGACGCAGTCTGGGGGACCTGAAGAGAGAGCTTGGGTGTCCTGGCTGCGGACATCCATGCGCTAACCACGCAAGCATACCCCGCCTACACTGCGGGTGTGCAGGAAGACCTGGCGCTACAGGCCTTCCTAGAGGCGCTGCTTCCTGAACAGCGTAGACCACGCCCTCGCAGAGGCGAAGCGGATCGAGGCGGTTTTCACGCCTCACCCTCAACCCACGGCCACTGTGTGCACAGCGGAAGAGGAGGGGGAAAAGAGCGAGGACGAGCAGGTGCGTCAGCTGCAGCACGGGACAGAGAGCGCAGGTGAGAGCGAGAGGAGGGGGGACGTGATTGTTCCCTTTTTGCGATCTGCCCCAAATGTCCTTGTCAGCACACATTTAATAAAAGGTTTTGGCAATCGCACTTTACATTATTTTACCGTTACATTATTTTTTTTGAATGATTTCTTTGTTAAACCCTGAAGTCTGCTGAGTTTCTGCAAATAAGATACTGGAAGACAGTGGTATTCACAGGTGAATACTGGGTTTCATTGAGCAACCAAAACTACTTTATTGACATATTGATAATTTTTTTTTTTCTAAGACCCGTAAACAAAATAAGGAAGTGCTATTGTTCTACTGAGTGTCAGGTTTCAGCTGACAGCAGCATGACTGGGCTACAAAAATATGAAAAGAAATGGACGTGACAGTTTAGAGTACTGTCTAAAATTACAGGAGGTTTTTCTTTTTTAAACAAATTTTTTGTCTCTACTTTGTGATTTTGAAAAAATTTTGTTGGAGTTATCCACAGTAATTTGTTGTCTAATTGTGTGTGTTGCCTGTATTAGCATCATTTTATGTTTGCATGTGTGCGTGTTAGATTAATGAATGTCTGTAATACTTTGGAGCTGACCTAGTCACTGTTCTAGACACTGTCACTGTTCTGTTTGTGGGTGTGACGGCAACATAAAGCCAGCTTTGTTTGGTACAAAATTGTGTGTGTGTGTGTGTGCGCGCGCGCGCGCGTGTAACGTGGGTGACGTGTTTGAGCCAAGGTTACATGTGCCTACTAAGCAAAAAGAAATGAGTGCTCACTTTAGCCTCAATATATTATAGTGACCACTACATGTGGCAGCGGGTTGGCTGTAGTGATAGTGACGTCACCCCCAGGGTTGAGACCAGGGTTCGATTACTGTCTAGAGCGAAAGGTTGAGTTCATTGGTCTAATCCTCCTGCGTGGTGCGCTGCCAGGGCGGCGGTGATCCGCGTTCGAAACCCGCTGGCTCCCTCAGTCCATTACAAATTTACAATGCTATATTTTGTAAAGCTTTGCGTTTTTTGTTTTGTAATTTTATACAAATGGAGTTTTGCTGAGAAAAGTCAGATTAATTATTTCCTGTGTCAAAGCATTCTATTCTACTCTTTTTGTATGGACTTTATTGAGTACACACAACCATCTACACGAAATGACTACATCTATACGTAATGAGAAAAACCTACCCCTTCGGCACTCCAAAAATAAATAAATTATATACATTTTGTAGGAAATTTTAATAATCTGAGTTTATATCATTATGTATTCACAAAATTTATGCTGTTAATCTTTACGTCTATAATTTTAAAATATCAAAGTATTTCTTTCAATCTCGACAATATAGGCTGCATTAAGGCCGGGAGAGCACATGAAATTCATGTAATGTATGTTATCGACGTACGTTTTCCTCAAGCGAAAACTAAATTATAATGAGGTTGTAACATAATGGGATATGGCAGGACACCCGTCGGGACAAAACATCGGATACTGGTTTAAATGTAGGCAGAGCTACGTAAACGGGGCGGGTCTAACTTTACTGATGCGCTAACGTCAGAAGGGTGTTACTGTCTTACAGGTGGAAGAGAGCGGAGCTGCGTGCGTTTCCTGGACCAGGTATAAAGGTGAGTTTGGCGTTTTGTGTTTGTTTCTTGTTTTTAAAGCTTGGTATTTGAAAATATTTGGATTTCCATTTAATGTTAATCGTCGGTTTCACACTTTTTAAAAGTTGAGTTTTCATTCAAATTCAATATTATTAAATGCATTTCATGTTTGGATAGGTCGTAAATTTTAATTTTGAAAATTATCTGCAAAAAATGTATTACATTACGTCTTTATATTTCGTCGAATTTAACACAGTTAATTAATTGGGTTGACTAGCCTCCGTTTGACGGAAAAATAAATGAATAAAATTAATAAAACAAATAGTTTAGACAGCGTAGTGACAAGCCGACTATAGGCTATTATTGTCAAAGTTAGCCTGCTCTTTACCGTGAAATTCGCCGTTTCCCTCCCCGAAGAGTAAGAAAAGTTTAAATACTGTTTGTTATTTTAACGTATAGACCTAAACCTCGTAAATGTGTACTAACTGAGCTGACCTTATGATTTAAGTATTCCAGTCATATGTCATTAAATTAGATATCTGCCTAGACTAATAATTTTGGTCTAAAAATTCACCTGTTACTTTTTATAAAGCTAACCGATATGTACATATTACGGTGATCGCAGGATTTCAAACAGTTTAATTACGGATGCTTTTCCACTGGGAAAATATTTATGCAGTGCTATGCATGCTATTTTATGCAGTTGTGTGATGTGTAAAGTAATTGTAAACGTGCAGCCTTGATTTTTGATAACTGAACTTTCTGCTGAGACACAAAAACGATAAATTGTTTAAAAATCAAGAACGTGTTGAAACAATACACATTTAGGAATGCTCTTAATTGAGAGAAAGCTACATGTAGTGGGAAGGTGTGGTTTATAAACCACAACGTTCAAAAACGCAATACCGAAATGGTCAATGCGCGCTGAACATTGAATAGTACGTATGGATTTGAATTTACTCAATGGAATAACTGTTTTTATTTTGTTGTTAACTCAGTCTAGCTAATTGAGATTTTGTATTAATTACACTCAACAGGTTTTCATCCTTTTGCTGTAAGACGTGAGGAGTCCGTTTTTTGACAATGTCTTCAAAACCGTACGGAAGCCCCCCTCCGTATAGTCACGACGGCACATAGTAAGTGTATTATTACAGTGTAGTTATGACGATATTGTCCATTCTGTGCTCAGTTTTGTCAGAGGTTGCTTTTTGATGCTCTGTACAGGTATAACTCTTTGCTAAAAAACTTGACTGTCGTTTTCTTCTTGCACTTCACCCTTCCTTCCACCCCCAAGCGATGCACCTCCAGATGTGTACGATGGAGAGCCGCCTCAGCCAGCCTACTCCTACTACCCTGATGATGAGTTCCAGCATTTTTACAGCTGGAAATCTCCTCCTGGTGTGATAAAGATTGTGGCCATCATCATCATAATCCTCTGTGTGGCCATCTTTGCCTGTGTGGCCTCCACCTTGGCCTGGGATACCAACATGGGCCTTATGGGGTTTGGAGGCCTAGGGACAAGCTACAATTATAATAACAATTATGGGGGCACCATGTATGGCGGTGGCTACAATAGTTTTGGATCAGGGGGATTTGGTGCTGGCAACGCCTATGGCTATGGTACTCTTGGAGGCAACTATGTTGATCCCAGGAAGGGCAAAGGATTTATGATTGCCATGGCAGCCATCATTTTTCTGGCTGTGCTCGTGATTTTTGTTATGGTTGTGTCCCGGCAGAATTTGGCTCGGACACGAAAGTTCTATTTGGCGCTTATCATCATCTGTGCCGTACTGACCTTCTTCATGTTCGTAGCCACAATAGTGTACTTGGTTGCTATCAACCCCATGGCCCAGTCATCAGGATCTGTGTATGCTAGCCAGATCATGGGTCTGTGCTCCCAGTACCAGGTCCCTCAACCATCGGACATCTTTGTCAACCAGTACCTGTATCACTACTGTGTGGTGGAACCTCAGGAGGTGAGGACACTGCTGTTTTCATCATTGAAGAAAACAGTACTACTTAGACATTTTAACTTTGGATTTAGGTGATCAAGACTAGTTAAAAATGTTGTTCACATAATTCACTTGTGAATTGATTATTTTATAGGTACAGCTCAAAAATAAGCTTTTCTATTTGTTCAGTAATTTATAGGAGTGGCTGTGGAAAGCATGAGACATTAGTAAACGTGGTATTGGATGAAGGTGTTTTTATGCAATTTTTAGTTAAGTCAATAGTTCATTATGATGCTCTGTAAGGAAATCTGTAAGGTTGCAAAATACTGTACTGAAAAATGTTGAAAGATACATTTGACTTCAGTACAATGTGTGCTTATATGGTTAATCACCTATATTCTACTTTTCTCCAGGCCATAGCTATTGTGTGTGGCTTTATGGTAACTGTTGGACTCATCATAATCCTGGTATTTGCTGTGAAGACCCGTCAGAAGATTGGGGAATATGGGAAGGAACAAATCCTCTGGGACAAAGTTAAAATTGTAAATGAAGAGGATGCCCCACAGGATGTCGAGGCGTGGGTAAGGGTTCTATATTAGCACTACCATTTTACACTTGATATCCTATTGCTGTGCATGTTGATCAATGGCTGTCATAATACTGTGAATTTTGTCTGATTTTTACGTCATATGTCACAAAAAATATGTGGGGAAAACATTTCATTTCTAAATACTTGTAAATTAAGTATTGCTGTGTTACTTTGTTTAGCACTAAGGTGGTGGAACACTCATCTAGTGTAGAATGTGAACGATCCGTTTTAGAATTTGTGTTGCTATGATTATAGTTCAGGTTGGCTGTATTTTGGAATTCTGTTTCAGTCTCGGTGTCAACAGGGAAAGGAATGTCTGTCAGAGAACAGTGATAGTGCATGCTTAGGGAACCTGTTTCTGGGTGGGGGAGGGGATAGTGTTCTGCTGCAGTTTCTGGGAGTGGCTTTAGTAACTAGTTTCAGTAGATGTTTGAAAATGAGCTAAAGCTGGTTTTCAGTGTTGTACTGTTGTCACTAACAAAAAGTGTTGAGATTGTGTCCATTGCACATTTATTGTTTTTGCACACATTTTAGTTTTTTTTTTTTTTTTTTTTTTTTTTTAATTCCATTTCTAATTTAGAAACTTTTTGTTCTTGCATTTAGTTGTACCCTATCTGTACACTGTCTTTGGCTACTGTAACAATGGAATTTCCTCTTGGGGATGAATAAACTATCTCTTTTTTTGCCAGGTGTACCTTCATCACCTTTATCGTGGTCAGTGTTGTGGTCAGACAAAAACAAAAAAAATCTTGTTGAAGTTAGTGCAACTATGGGTTGTAGCTACAACATGAATACTGTCAAAATGTGATCCTTTATTACAGTTTTACAAATCTTTGGTAGAAAAGACACTTTTGCTCTGAAAGCTAGAGTACCTGCTTTGGAATTTCTGTTTGTTTGAAGCAGTTGGAAAAAATGGCAGAACGAGTTTAAGTCTGCAGGCTGTTTACCATACAGTTATGCTAAATAGCAACCTGATACTGGCAACCTGGGCTAAATTAACAAAGCCAATGAACTTACAAATAGCTAAGCAAGTTCTTTGGTTTCACTTTGTATAATATCTGTGCTCAGTTTCTGTAGAAACTGCATGGGTGCATGCGTGTGTGTGTGTGTGTGTTGGTTCTTGTAAATGAACATTTGCAGGTTGCTTAAGTGTCCCTAAAACAACCTGTCCTTCACCCTCTGTTCCACACAGGTGAATAATGTGTCAGCAGTTCCACCAACAATGATGAGTGACTTACCTGAGAAATTTGGAGGATCCCAAAATATAATTGATGACTTTAACAGTCCAAACAATGGCAAGCCACCCTACAGCTACAGTGGACTGTAAGTGAAGCTCCTTACTTCTCTTCAACCCCCACTCCCTCCACCTGCCATATTTGATCTTCTATCAGGGATTTTCTGTCAAAATATATTCTTTTTTTTTTTTTTTTTTTTTATATACATTCATCATTTAGAGCATGTGTGTCAAACTCAAGGCCCATGGGCCACAACCAGCCCGGCGTACAGTTATATCCAGCCCGCAAGATCATTTTATATATCTTTTTTAATGGCCTGGCGATATAAACCGCCGATAATACGCAAGCTACAAATCCCATAATGCAGTGTAACAGCTGCCTTACCGAACGATAGGCTACCTGCGATCATTCCCGCGTCAATTATGTCAGATCAGTCAAGCGTCTGTTGATGTATATGACCTTAATTTTCAAGTCAAAACGAGCCCTCAACAATGGCCAAGAGAAAAGTTGATTCTGGGAAAAAAAGAGCCTTTTTTGTTTTGATTCGTTATTGTTTTAACTTTTACTTAAAAACACAATTTTTATTTATATTTTCAGATTTTTTTGCAGCATGTTCATATGAATTGAATTTGTATTATTTTTACAGTAGATATTTTTATGGAGAGCAAAATATTTAAAGTTATTTATTTTGAAATAATATTGTATCCTGTCTGTTTCGATTCATATTTATGTTCAAAAAAAACGTTTAGTTTCAGTCTGTTCAGTAAATGTTTATCCTGTTCGGCACCTGATTTAGAGCCTTTAATGAATTGTAAATATTCATAAACAAGTTTGTCATGTACTTGGGTCAGCTGTGCCTAATGACAGCTCCAAGTTTTGTAGTAGCTGCTGATCTGGTCCAGTCTAAACCAGCCTGAGCAGCTGTGTTGGTGCTGTCACCGCTCACGAGTTCTGTGCTCAAACTGCTTTAAGTCTTCAGAACTTGTTTATGCTCTTGTAGCTGCAAGTTACAGGGACAAGCTAAGACTTGAATTTTGGGTAAAGAAGCATGCGTTTAATCTCGTACGTGCATACAGTCACACATTCTGGAGAAATTCATTTTTGAAATGTTGACGTTTTGTTTTGGGGTTTTTAAACCATCTCAGGAGATGACATGCCGTAACTATGTATTTGGTCATCCCTCCACACTCGTGAATTTGACATTTGCAGTTTCGATTATTATTCACGAGTCGGCCGTGAACAATTAAATGTGAATGTTGTTTTGAGCTTCCTATCATCACGTTAGCTGATGGAGGGGAGGGGGGGTTTGCAAATTTTCACCTTTGCAGGGGTCATTTGGCCCTAAGCCTCATGTGAAAGGCTGATTGTGTTATGTCTGTGCATGCTGTCTTCCTCTGCTGCCATTTACTCACACTGACACTGTCATTTGTTTGTGAGCCAGCATAGTGGATGGGCCTGTATTTCCACTTTAGTGAGAGTGGAAGAGAACTCATTGTCATCTTCCTGAAAACCTGTGTTTTTAATTTTGTCTTTCAAGTTTTAAGTTTGCTTGTATTGGTTTTTAAATCACAGTACATTTCCAACAAATTATGAATGAATTTCGAAAAATTAAACATGCATTGTAGGGAGCATTCTAAAGGTGTTCTGGAATGTGTGGAACGTGTACATGCTTATGCATGTAGAATGAATGTAAACACCTCCACACGAGATGGGTTTCCACATCACCTGTTTGTTGGTTTCTCATATTGATGACATTACGTATGATGACATTATTTCTTTTATATTTGTTATATATATATATATATATATATATATATATATATATATA
>JABJVR010003681.1:0-15638 GCA_025773905.1 Chitala chitala
TCTTTCGTCACCCCCCCCCCCCCCCCCCCACACTTTTTTTTTTTTTTTTTTTTTATTTTTTGCCCCTGCAGATTTTTTATGACTTGGTTCGGCAAATCAATAGGAAAACCCCAGTCCCAGGGAAGCCACGCAGAAAGTCCACTTGCCAGCTGCTCTAACAGAACTGTACTGTTGGTCTGAGCCAGGTAGGTGACATCTGATGTCCCCTTTTTGAAATGGTGGGGAAGGGGGTGTCACAGAACCAGTGTTAAAACCCACACTGGCCCAGCAGCGTTTTCCGGAGCAACTCTGGTTCTCCTGAAAATCAGATCCAGACAGCACCTCCGTTTCCGTTTGCCGTGGTGGGTCTTAATGCTCTGTCCGTGGCCTGACTGAAGGGCCGTGGGACAGGTTGCATCAGGGTCCCGCGCTTTAATAGCTCATGGATAAACCTGTTCATTTATCTGACTGTAAACCATGAGACCTTCATGTGTTAATGTTTATTCACATCTCCAAGTTGCCACCATATTGAATTTACTGGTAGCCAATATGTATACATTAAAATAAGAGTAATGCATTAATAAAACTATATTACAATATTAAATTGTAGTTTAAAAAAATGAGCCCCCTCTTCCATGCCGGAGTGTTGGTCTGTGGTTTGGCCCTCCACTAGTGAATGGGTTCCTTTCCTTGTCACAGCTGAGTTGGTCTTTCTGCCTGTCTGTGGTCGCCTGTCTGTTCCACCTGTCGCCCTTCTTCCCACAGGTTTGTTCCCCTGCTGCCATTAAGAGCAGTGCCAGCATTCCAACTTTACAAAAAAAAAAACAAAAAAATTTAAAATAATAAAAAATAATAATAACCTACGGTCCAGCGGACTTTCCTGTGTGGTGACGCCCTTTAACGGGAGACGAGAAGAGCGGCCGGATTCCAAGCTACCACGTCGGTTTTTTTTGCACATACGTGACCATAATCGCCCTTCAGCGTCGCAAGGCGGAGATTCTCTTAAACCTTCTAACTGTATGCAACTGAAAATGACCAGAGGCCACACACACACACACACACACACACACACACACACAGAGACAGAGTATTATTGCTAATGGAGAATGCGCTCTCCTCTCAGAAAGGTGGTAAATGTAAGAAACTAAAGTGTAATGACTGTGTGGGTTACCATTCCCCTGCAGTGGTAACTACGGTGATATAATATTTAAAAACACCACTATTTTAGTCCAAAGAGCGCCTATTTAGCCTATTTCATACAACTAACTTTGCTCCTTTGGCGTTTTATATGTTTATTTCCCCTTATTTTTTTCCTCCTGTTTTTCCATTAAGTTGATTTGACGTAATTTCACTCTATCAAGATGCTATTAATGATTTCATTGTAGGATAACAAGTGGTTGAAATGATCTGTTATTAAACACGGTTTTCTGTTACTATTACATTCTTTAGCCTAAGATATTGCCTTCAAATGTTTTCTTTTTTTTTTTTGTTTTATTTTTTTTCTTTTCTTTAGAAGAACCCAACTGAATTAAAATCGTCCTTTTTGTTGTATGTGTAATTATAATTATTTTTGTTTGTTTACAGATATGTTTGTACAGAGGGGGTTTACAATGGGGATTTTATATAGTATGTTAAGGCAGTCTACTTTGGGTCCTGAGTACTGTATAGAGTGTCCGAACTGAAACTGCTGTTGGCATCACCTCAGCTTTCCTGACAGTTTTTAATCTTCCATTTGGGATCTCTAAAGCTTAGGCTGTCCTATGCATCTTTATAGAATCCCTAATATACAACAGGAAGTATATATATATATATATATTTTAAAATGAGGGTTTTAATAAGAAAATAAAAATGCCACGTGTTAAAGTCACTCTCTGTGCTTCAGTCACTGTAGATTCGCACTGTATCCACCCCCCATCCCCCTCCTATTCCCCCCCTCCCCCAATTTTCGCTTTGTCTGCTTTGCCTGCTCATGAGTCTGTAAACTGAGGATTTAAAAACCAAATAATGAGTCCGGTTAGTAAATGGAAATTGCTTGCTAGTGACTGTATCTCCTGTGTAATGTTTGGATTAAGGTGTTTCTTGGTGAATGTGTGTCCGCGGGTCTCTCGGTTGTGAATGTCGAAAACTTCATAAAGGATCAACGATCCGAGTTGCCCATGGGAGGGAGGAGAAAGTAGTTTTTCTTTTTGTTTTTGTGTGTGTGTGTGACTTTGCTGCATAATTTAAAGAATGCCTTGTTGCTTTGTTTTGTTTGTTTGCATTGAGACAAACGAACAAGGGGAAAAGAGAAAAAAAAAAAAAAAAGGAAAAAAAAAAAAAAAACCTGGATGTTATGTCATGTACAAGTGTCCCAGTGCAGAGCCACATGTTCTGAAGTGCTACGTCTGCTTTCTGAGGAGGCCAAATGTTAACGAAAAAGCCTTAATTAAAGTGGTGCAGTTTTGTATAACCAAGCATCTGTAGTTCAATAAATTGGATTGCCATGCAAGGGCTCTCAGTGAAGCCAGTGTGCATTTGAATGTCTGGGTTGTTTGGTGTGTTGAGGTGTTACAACGCACCCTTTCATTAAAATGTACTGGTTTTTTTGGCATCTGGGTGCAGCCACAGGTAAGTCAACCAGTAGAGCCAAGCCCTGCATCATACAGGTTCTGTTCTGTGTGGAGGTAAAGCAATGTCTTCAGGTTCAAGTTTGGATAAGTTTGAGCTTTTCAGTTTACTTTAGTTAAGCAAGTTAGCGTCACGTATTTTGTGTCTTTACACCAATGAACACTCTGTTCTTTTCCACCAGTCGGGTAACTGTTTGTCCAAGAACGAACAAACTGGGGTGTTTTTCTTTTTCCTCTCTTCATTGCTTGTTCAATCCTCACAACAGCATAGGTCACATTAAGTCGTTTACACAATTTTGTTTTAAAAAAGAAAAATCTCGATTCCCCAAAACTCACCCTGGGTAGTCACAAGAGGAACTGTCCAAAGTTCGCATTCTGAATGACCTACGCATTTTTGGACCGTGTGAGGAAAATGGAGTACTCAGAACAGGGAGATAATGAAAAGTTGACACACAGGGCCGAGACATTTCAACCCCAGGCTCTGGGGTGTAAGGCATCAGGTCTACCCACTCAGCTGCTGTGCGAACACTGCGTGCAGCCATACAACTTCTATTACATTGATACAGCATGCAGAGATAAACCAAATAAAGTGGGTTGGTCAGTGTTTGATGTCAGATAATTCTGCTTGTATGCATGTGAAAATGACACTACCTGTTGATGTCTTTTCAAATGCAGACCAGATGCTGAGCAAAGTGTGAAGACAAAACTGCCACAGCATTACAATTTTTCTTGTACCTGCTCAGAATATGTGGCTGCTATAGACATTTTAATGCTTATTAGTTCAGCTATTAATTTTGCTTGTATATATACATATTAATGCAGTGTATATTAATGAGGAGGAGAAACTTGCATGTGCAAATGTGGATTTTGGGGTCCATGATGCAGATCATTTAATATTTCATGAGTTCCTGACAAACAGACAGACAGGGTTATGTTTGTAGCCTCTTGTTGGCCCCATGGGACCTCTCGGGGGAGCCCAGGCCCTTAGCAAACTGAAGGAAGGGTCTTTCCATGGTCCCTCCTGTTCTCTGGGGTAAGGGTGAGTGCAGTAATACAGCTGACAGGAGATGCATTTAATCACCCTCACCCCTGTCTGAGGACCATGGAGCCAGCAAGGTAACTAGTGATGCTGGCTTGCAGTAGCTGTGAGGGCATTGGTGTGGAGAGGAGCAGCGTGCTGTCAGATCAGCTTTCCTACTGCTCAAGAACTTTACTGGGGCAGTAGAGCAGAGGTTCCTACCTGCTGTGGGCCAAGCACTTTTGTAGACTCTGGCGGGCAGCTCGATGTCCTCCTGCCCACCAAATGCAAAGAGCAGAAATGGGTGACCAATTAGAAGAATTTACAGCAGCTCTGGGGTTTCCAAATCAAAGGCCTGACACCATTTTAATACATCTATGGTTACTTTGAAAATTCAGCTGTGTTGGATTCAGCCTGTGTCTGTTCCGCAAGCATCGATTGAGGTATCCCTGTTTCTACCCCCCCCCCCCCATCTTTGTGAACCCCCCTGCTCAGAAACAATTTTACTGTCCTGGTCTCCATAACTCACTACAGGTTAAAACCTTATTTTTTTTGCCAGCTGTGAAGTTGCAACTGGGAAAGCCAGGAGATCGGGCCAAGAGGGAAATGATTTCTATGCTGATGACAGACAGAAAGGAAGCGTTTGGGTCGATAAAGACAACGTGCAGCCAGTTGTATGTTTGGGTATAGCTAAGAATTAAACATGTCAGGTACAGGGTACTCTCTCCTCGAGGGGGTGTGACTATGCAGCTGGTCTGAACACTTCTATCAAGGACATCTCACATCCAGAAATAGCCCAGACTCAGGAAAGGGTGAAGATTGATGTAAGATTTCCTTTCCTTCTACACTCAGGAAACAGGAAGAAAAATTGTTTATACTCCTGCGTTTTTGTACTTTCTGATTCACTTATGGGGGAAAATAACACCAATATGTAGTAGTTTATCAGTGTCAAGCAAATTATTTTTATAGTCACATTTGATTGATCCCTTATTACATAGTGTGGCATCTGTTTGTTTTTGTGCCCACCGCCTCATGTTTGTGTGCCTTTCTTCAAGGTTCTCTCCTTTCCTGAGAAAGGTGTGGTTGAGGTGAATTGATAACCCCAAATTGGCCCTGTAGAGTGTGTGTGCGCGTGCGTGCAAGATGGGACTAGTTAATATGAGTGATTGTGTCTTTGTTACATAAACTGTAATGTAGAAGATAAAAAGCATACTGGTGTAAACAGTATCATTACACAAGGAAAAACTGCTTTACTGTACGTTCAACAAAAGCCAATCACAGTGGCCTAAAGCAACACAGAAAAGGTGTGTGTTTTTTTTTTTTTTTTAAACCTTCTCACTAAAATACAGTAATAGCAAGGATCAACAAAATCATATAAGGAGATCAATAATGAGTAGTTTATTATTAAATCAAAATTACAATGTATAAAAAGTGAGGACCCTAATAATAGCAATAAAGGTAGGATTGCATAAAGCACAATTTTATTTTAGGTGTAGACTGGATATTAATAATTAATAAGGAGCTGAATATTAATAAGGAGCTGAACTTGAGAACAATACTACTGTTTAAATACCACTAGTGGACAGCATATTCAATGTTAATGACAGAAAGTGTTAAATATATTCTTAATTCATCCCTTTTTTCCCCATCCCAAATTTTACATTTGAATACTAGTTTAATCCATGTTGCGAATTTAGTTTTAGAACACAATAAAAAGGGTTTAACGAGTAGTTATGGCCAAGTTTTGTATAACAATTCTCCGCAAGACGGCGCTATACAAAATGTTTCGCACGTCTTTCGACGCTGTACTCTCTCGTTCCGCGCGACGGCGTGAAAGGTTGAGGCATAAAATCAATCCCCGATGCAACAGAGCTGTTGTCTTGTTTTATTTTGTATACCTCCCATTTAATACATTTGTCTTTCATTTTAATAACACACTCACTTGATATAAAAATAAAAAAAATTACTTGCAAAAGCGACTGTCGTTCGTAAATATATAAAACTTTTGAATCGACTTGTTCTGGTATCCATGCCTTTGGACTAGACGAGCGGGAATAAGGAAAGAGCCGGAGCTGCTTTTTAGCCCGGCTGGGACGATATTCGCCTAAATAAATGCTGGAGACATGGAGTGGTAACGTCTTACACCTTTTACGAGCTCGTATTTCAGTGTACTTTTTAAATCGTGTCGATTTTGTTGCGATTCTTCCATATAAAGCTCCATGGCAGATGTTTACACAGACCCATGTGCCGTGCATGACACCGAGCTGAACGGAAAACAGTTATAATATTTTCTTATGCAAATGTACCGTTTTGTGTTACTTTTTACTGGTGTGTAATACGTCGTTATAGGGCAGAGAACAGAAGTTGGGTAAAAATGAATAAATTCATTCTGTGATGCTGTCTGAAATTGTTTGTTGTTAGCTTGATTGCTAACCCCCAGACTTCGTGTTAATACGTCCTGTAGTTTTCGGTGTTTATTGTAAAAGAAAATTAGCTCAAGTTAATGTATTTACTCCTAAATTCGAATTTGTTTACATAAATTAATATATTACATATATTTGTACGTTACGTAAATTACTTTTGGGTGTGTATACTGGTTTTATGTATAATAATGAAAATGTACGTAAAGTTCTTATTTGTAAAAGTGAGTGTGAACGTTTTATTTCTGTTATAGGGGACAAAATGTGTTGATATCCCCGGTTGTCAGGGAGACAGAAGTGACTCGAGCAGCTCGCAGGAAAACCTCCCACAAGAAGGTTGCCTGTATCCTTAAAAAAAACATAACTTTTCATTTTAACCCAAGAAGTTGAACTAACTCATTTTACAGTCATAATGTCCCCCATTCAGGCACATTGTCCCACATGATGACAAATTAAGATGGGTTTGTCATAGTTCTGCAACAAAGTTTAACGAACATGCAGTCAGCTCCCTTGGCATGAGTGCAACACGTCAAACTCAAGCTACGGTCATGTGATGTGACGTGAAGGTTGTCAGTCCCTAACTACGGTCCAGTTCCCTCTCCACGGGATGAGTCGCCCAGCTCGGCTGTTACCCCGGCACGGCCCATGGTCCGCCACACGCCTGGATCCCTCTTCAAACAGACATGTGGGTTCTCTCCATGAGTCCTGTCTCTTCTCCAGCTCAGCCTTTTGGAAAGCGTTCTGTTGTTATCACACTGTGCCTTCATCTGCCAGTGGTTCTCAGTCATCACAGTTGGTGCTCAGTGGAATTAACAAGGGATATTTAAAAAAGGCTGAAGTTGAATGTTTCTCCTGCAGTCACGCCTAGGAGTGCCTTGAGGAACCCCGATGTGTCAGCCATCTTGGGGACCGGGAGCAGGCCCCCTCGGTTTGTTCACACCCCCCGGCCCATGGGCAGTTTGAGCATGGTGAGTTGTGCCACATGCTCTAGTCCAGTATTACTTCATGGGGGTGGGGTGGAATACACAGGACAGAAAGTTTTTGCTCTGTAGTTGCTTGTATTGATGTAAATTTGGGGGGGGTGTTGGTGTTGGCCTGTGTGTTGCTGGGGTCCTCACGTTCCTCCTCGTCTTCCCGCAGAACCTGGATGAGAGCGACTGGACCACCAGTTTGTACCCATCTCCTCTGTCAGCTTTGGGCGATGTCACCTTCACAGAGGACATCAACACCAGCGCTGTCGTCCTGAAGGAGGAGGACCCAGGAGAGACGGGTCGGTGTTGAGGCGTGTTGACTGCTGACATAATTATGCACGTATACATAACCTCTACATAGCGCTTACAGACCCATACGCACTGAAACAGAAATAAATTTACAAACATTTCTTGCACTTGCCCACAGTCACGCATCATACAACCCCCATGTGCTTTTTCAAGAGCTTTAACATGATGCTGGAAGATTTAGCAGTCTTAATTGTACTTGCTGACATGTCTGTTTGGGGGGGGACTGGTCTTTCAGCTTCTCTTAGCTTGTTCCAAGAGTTCCTGAAGTCCTACCGAACGCACTCGACCAGCGCCGTGTTTGATCTTCTGCAGGACTATGAAGCCGTCTGTCAGGACAAGGTGATGTTGCGGTGTCATCCATGGGCGGAACGTTGCATTTTCCAACTGATGGAGACCATCAGTGAATTTGTGCTGTTTGGATAAATACAAGGTGTTGTCTATTATAGGAATTTAGAGAACGTGTTCTCTTGTCATATTAATTTAGAAGGTCATGCCGAAAAGGGGATTTTATTTAGAAAATTAACCGTTTTTACTGAAAAGAAATTTTAAAAGCTTTAATTTGAGTTTTTTTTTTTTTTACTTAAAACTGCAGTAGAGGAGTTTGGGTCAGTTTCACAGTCATTGGATCAATTCAATTCAATAAATTTTTATATAGCGCCTTTCACAACGTGTTGCATGCTGAAAGCGCATTAATTACTGCAGGCTTGGTCTGATACTGCCTGAAAAGTTGAGCAGCCACAAAGTCCTGTGTTTAGTGAATCCCACAGGGCATCCTAGGCTCACTGTCCAGCCCCGCCCCTTTAGGTGGACATGCTCCAGAGGCTGGTCCTGAGGACCACGCGTGGACAGCAGAAGACCTCCAAGACTGCCAGCGTCAAGTGGCTACTGCAGCAGGAGATGGTGACCTGGCGCCTCGTCACCTCCCTCTACAGGCATGCCTGTCCCTTCGTCCACCCATCTAATTCTCTTTACAGTGTTTGCTGATAGGCTGATAAGTGGCTGTGTATCATTTGCCTGTGTGGCGGGTTACAAAGACGTTTCCCTTTCCAGATGTATCAGTTTTGGAGGGATGCTGTGGAGCAGTAGAATGTGGTGTGAGGGGTCCTGGTTCAGACAGTTTACTGTTTACTGCGTGGTCATGTCACGCACGCTCTAATGTTTGTCCCTGCTTTCTGTTAATCAGGGACCGCGTCCAGTCTGCCTTGGAGTATGACATCATGATGGACATGGCGGTGAGTGGCCGTCTCTACCCGTTTTGTTAACGGTCGACACGCGGAGATGAGCGCGTTGTTTCTGAGCATGGCGTGTAGCGTACGCGTGGTGACGTTCCCGTCTCCTCCAGGCTCCCAGTGAAAGCGAGAAGCTGGTGATGGAACAGTTGTTCCACAGGGACACCATGGTGCGCCAGAGTCAGGTAGGCTCGTTTCCTGTTTACAGTCCAACTTCCTGTTTTCTTCTGCCTGCAGAGCTGTGTGGATGCTGAGCTGGACCTTTCTTAACTGATTCAGTGAAGGCAGCTGGCAGAGTGCGAATGTGTAGGATTTAATCGGTGGATGAACAGGTGTTCAGGCAACAGTTTTGAATTTTTGTGCATGTTAATGTTTTCTATCCAAGGGGTGTATGGGATTTGTGTGTTTCTCTTTTAGCTCGTTGTCGACTGGTTGGAAAGCATTGCCAAAGATGAAATTGGGGATTTTTCTGACAACATAGAATTCTACGCCAAGTCAGTTTACTGGTGAGTGGTGTTCTTTGTCTAGTTGTCCTTGTATTGGGTGTCTGTACTGAAAATGTAGACACTTGTGTCAATAAAGAGAATGGCAAAAGGACGTGGATGTTACAGCCATGATCGCTGCCCCTCAGGGAGAACACACTACATACCCTGAAGCAGAGAAGAGGCACGTCACAGCCTGGCTTCCACCGGCCCCTTGTCACAGAGCTGGTGAGGGAGCTGCCACCCAGAGGCAGCCTGAATGTGTCCATATCTTAAGCACTCGTGATGGACAGATCTTTGGACGGAGCACATTAGAACGTCTCTGTGGTCTGTCTGATGTGCACCAGCTAGACAGGTGTTAAAGTGGACTTGCTCAGTCCCCAAGTGTTCAGCAACCCTTTTTAGTTGTTCTTGACATACCACTTATGTGCTTGAATGATTTCATTACATACTTAAGGTCTGTTTTTAACTGTAGTCAGGTTTGCAGGCCACTAGTGTTTTCACATTTAAAAGCCTGCGTCGTTTTATAGTGGTGTTAACGTCAGCATTGTGTTTTAAGTTCGGGTTTGTGCTCTGAGAAGAGTGTTTAGACAGTAGCATTAAAGGACCAGGTTGCACACAGACCTTCCTGTCTGTGTCCGTTTACATATTAAGGCATCTGTTACCGGGTAGCGCAGAATGTGTGATGCACCAGTGCGTCAGCAAGAGGAAATGGAGCGGCGGAAGTGTGGCCGGCTGCTGCCGTTTTATGCGTATTCTTGACGCCGCGCTGCCTTCGCCCGCAGGACCCCGACGCACCCATCAGGCAGAAGCGCCCCTTGGCTGACCTGGACCAGGAGGACGATGCTCGGCTGCTGAAGTACCTCTTCACCCTGGTGCGGGCGGGCATGACGGACGAGGTGAGCAAGGATCCCCGATGTGAGGAGTTGGGTAGGTCTGCTTGGGGGTGGAGAGGGGGTGTGGGTTTTGCTCACTCTGTCCGTGTGTGTGCGTGTGCGTGTTCTAGGCACAGAGGCTGTGCAAGCGCTGTGGTCAGGCCTGGAGGGCAGCCACCCTGGAGGGCTGGAAGCTGTATCATGACCCCAACATCAATGGAGGTGAGCACAGTTGGCGTTTCTTTTACCGCTCAATCTGTTCGTTCATCAACAACTTCAGCGTAAACAAGAGTCCCCTCCCTTGAAAAAATGCAGCGCCTCTTGAGGGAGCGGTTTCTGCTGCCTCGTCCTTTCTGCTGCCCACTTGCGCTTGCAGTGTTGGTGTGAGGCGTTGTAGCGCAGTGTTGGGTCTCCGTGCTCCCACCGAACTCTCGCCGTTTGCGCCCACAGACAGTGCAGAGCTGCGGCCGGTGGAGGGGAACCCGCAGCGCTGCGTGTGGAAGGCGTGCTGCTGGAGGATGGCCGAGGAGGTGAGCTGGAGGCTGGGGGGGGGTGCTTCACAGCTCCACATGGAGCGACACAGCCAGCAGGGCACTCTGGGAAAACTCTCCTGTGCCTGCGTTGTTTGTGTTTAAATAATGACTGACCAGTTAGCCTTTTAGAACTTATCCTGAGAAAATAAAAAATGAAAAAACAAGTGTGTTTATGTATTGCAAAACTGTTGGCTGAGTGAAGATTAGACAGGTTGTTTTTGAATTGGTTTAGAAAATGTGGGCAACCCTGCCAAAGGTAATAAGGACATGGGTTTGTATTCTGGATGGTTCAGTCTGGTACTTGCTGTTGTACATTTGAGAGGGTGGAGATGGGTTTATTTATTGCTGTATGTTAATTAGTTAACACACCCCCCCCCCCCCATTCCAGGAGCAGTTCAGCAGGTACGAGCGGGCTATATACGCGGCGCTCAGCGGGAACCTGAGGCAGCTGCTGCCCGTGTGCGAGAGCTGGGAGGACACGGTGTGGGCCTACTTCCGCGTGCTGGTGGACACCCGGCTGGAGCAGGAGCTGCGCTCCTCCGGCATGGGTAGTGAGGAGCTGGAGGAGCTGCCCCGGGAGTACCTGGAGGCCAAGTAGGAGCACTGCTCTCGCCTGGGCTTAGTGGGTGTGTGAGCACGTGTGAGTGTGTGCATGCGTGTAGGTAGAAACCCTCCCATCTCCCACACGTGAGCCTGCCATGTTGTTCAGACCATAGGTGTGAAATTTTAATTTGCAGCAAGATGGCAGATTTGAAGACAGGACTTTTTTTTTTCCTGCTGCACTACTAAAGAATAACATTAGAGCAGAATATAGCTCACTCATGCTTGCACAGACATGCATTCTAATCACACAGGTCAGTTTTGAGTGTTCCCTGGTCAGATCTGCCCCATGTGTCTTTATGATTGACATCCCCATTACACTGTACATCTTTACTTGCTTACTGCTCTGGTGTGGTGTGACAGTGATTCATTATGATTGTGTTTTCAGTTGGACACCAGAGAAGGTGTTTGAGGAGCTGCAAGCCACTGAATCAAAGGTGTGTGGTGTGTGGTGTGTGTTTGCAGCTGGTGATAAATGGCAGCGATTTATTCCACAAATGTTTTTTGTGGCACAGCTGAAATTTCTTCTCTGTTCCACAGAGGGTGCTGGCAGAAAGCAAGGATCACTACCACCTCATCCAGAAATTTGTCATCCTGGGAGACCTCGATGGTGAGTGGCTATGCACTGTGCTCTTCAAGATTGATTCCGTTGTCTGGCTTGTATCTGGCTCATTTCAATAAGAAAGCCCTGGTCCAGAGAAATATGCTGAGTTTTGTGTGTGAGAACAGGTCTGCTGGACGAGTTCAGTGATTGGCTGGGAACGGGCACACCCCTCCCCGCCCACCTGCTGCGCTTCATGAGCCACCTGCTACTGTTTTACCGCAACCTAGGCATGCAGCTGAAGGTAAAGCCACAGATGGCATTTGTGCTGACATCCCATTCAGCAGAGGGCAGCACTGTTGTGGGACCCTATAGTGTGCAGTCCTTCTTTTATATTCACTCACTCCTCATTAGTAAAAGCATTTGTCAGGTGCCTTTGGAAGACAGGTTGGATTTGGTTCACTAATCCATATTATATGTAATGACTGCAGTACTCTTACCAACATTTTTTAGGAGGACATTACAGTGGATGTTCTGAAGGCCTACATACAGGTATGTTTTGAAAGACCTTTTCATCATTTTAGAAATGTGTAACCATTGAAACTACCAGTTATGTGTGATTTGATTGTATAGAATGTAAGAGCGTTCCTTTATAACAATGCAGTCCTGTGCATATGGCCCTGTCGTAGCTGCTGATTGGCGAGAAACAGACGGGACTTATAGCCTTTTACGTCAGCCACCTGCCCCAGGATGTCGGGGTGGCCCAATACGCCCAGTTCCTGGAGTCCGTGAGCGAGACAGACCAGCGAAAGCTCTGTCTAGAGCTGGCTCGGGAAGCAGGTAGGGAGTTTGGCAGAGCCCAGAGAAGACTAGGGTGGAGACTAGGTGGGGAGAGGATATAGTGACTGAAAGGGCAAGAAGGGGTGGGTCTGTGTATGATGGTGGGTGGAGTTTTGGGTGCTATGAGAGGAGCAGGTGGGATCACAACCTAATTTAAAAAGGGAGTACTGTGCGTTTGTGTGACAGGTCTGGATGTTGCCGCGGTAACCAAGACTGTCGTCGAGAACGTCCGAGAGAGGGATGCAGAGGACTTTGCCCATCATGACCTCACCCCTGCCCTGGATACTGTTACCTCTGAGGTTAGAAGAACACACACACACACACACACACACACAAGATGCATGCTGGTTAACATTGAGCATGCCTTACTAAAATATACAGTTGGAAAAGATGTAAATTCACAATTTAAAATAAACATTGATTAGTTCATCTTTGCCCATGTTTATTTACTTGTTAAATACGTTTTTTTATAAATCTGAAAGATATTGAGGGAATCTGATGGATACTTTTTCAGATTGCCTAAGATGACTAATTTATTTGCCTATGCAGCAGCCTGTACAACGATATCTGTATTTTGTGACCGTTCCCAAACCCCCAGGAGGACCAGCGAAAGATAGATGTGATCGACTGGCTGGTGTTTGACCCTTCTCAGCGTGCTGAGGCCCTCAAGCAAAGTAACGCCATCATGAGGAAGTTTCTGGGTGAGTACGGGGACACTGGATGCTGGGTCCAGATAGACATTTTCATATATACATACACACACCAAACAGGATTCATCCAAACCATGCTAAAGTAGATTAATTAGCATTACTAACAAGCTGTACAAGTAGAGTTGGAAACGCATTCTCAGTACATCTCCTGAAACCAGACTCGTCTGATTGCATCTCACCTTCCCTGCTGTTGAGCACGGCGCTTTACTGCACGTTCACCGCATGCAGCTGATTTCCTGCAGCCATCCTTAGCAGTGCGATATCGCGTCTGTTCTGCAGCCTCCAGGAAGCACGATGCGGCCAAAGAGGTCTTCACGAGGGTCCCGGAGGACTCCATGAGGGAGATATACAGGCAGTGGGAGGAGCAAGGAATGGACACGCCCCTTCCAGCAGAGGATGACAATGCTATCCGTGAGCACCTGTGTATCCGTGCCTACCTGGTGAGAGGCCGTCCTCGACTACCCACACCAACGGCTCGTTCAAGTTCAGACGTTTAAGGACACTGTATTTACCTGCTTTACAACTCTTTCAAATTATGTCACTGGTAGAACACATTGGATTTACACTCGTATCCTCAATAACATTTTTCAAAGCAGTTTCTCCACTGACATTTCAACATCCTGAAATCACGAAGAGCTTGATTCAAAATCAAACTGAAATGCAACGCCAGCACCGTACCAGAGCTCACGCTCGGTGGTACGGTGATCGTCCCAGACCTCAGACGTCTTATGTGCATGTGTGTCGTGGCAGGAAGCTCACGAGGCCTTCAACGAGTGGTTCAAGCATATGAACACCCCCCCAGTGAAGCCCACCCTACCCTCCAATGCTAAGTTTACGGAGACAGTGGCCCATGAGCTGAAGGAGAAGGAGTATAAGGTGAGTGAGAGAATGACCCACCTGGGCAGGTCATGACCGTTAAGGTCGGAGAGGGACCCACTGCAGAGGCAGGTCATGATTGTTTGGGTGAGGGCCAGTACCAGGTTCCTCTCTAGTCAGCGTTGTGGGCAACCACAATTGAGGTGTTGGTTTCAGTATGTTAGCGAGACTGTGTAAGCTATATTATGGTGGAACTGTACATAAATACTGCCTCTGCGTCAGGCTGTTGGACGTTTTATCATCGTAGTGTGAAGTGTGCTTGAATCGGACATGGTGAGTGCATGTGTGTGTTAATGGTCCGCAGACGGAGTACGACAACTGGAAGGGTCGACTGGAGGCCCTGACGGACGACGTGAAGGAGAGGATCTACAACGTACTGCTGTTCGTGGACGGAGGCTGGATGGTGGATGTGCGGGAGGTGACGTGGGCCCAAAGCGAACCATCCCCTCACAAAACGCAAACGAGTGCAGAAGCAACACACACATTTTAATAATATGATCTCCCAAAATCATGTATAAAACGACTTAATTGACAGTTGATATGGATGTTTAGTTAAAATTAATTTTGATTTGTTCCAGAGTAATTTTGAGTGGGGTTAGAAAGTGTATTTTAATAGTGAGAATCAGGAATGTTTCCACAAATATAAAATCCTGAAGTGTTTGCGTGCGTTTCTCACTCAGGATGCAGAGGAGGACCCTGAGCGTGCCCACCAGATGGCGCTGTTGCGGAGACTCTGTCTGCCAATGATGTGCTTTCTGCTACAAACTGTTCTTTATAGCACAGATCAGCACCAAGAAAACCTGCGGCTGGCTGATATTGTGGCTTCTGAACAGCACCGACTCTACCAGGTATGTGCACTGAACCTTAAACTACAGCAAGTCTTGTCACCAGTTTGTAATGCATATAGTAATATTTGAAAATAAATTTTAAATGTCTTTATACCTGTTATATAACTACAGGGCCAGTGTAACTAAGATTTTTTTTTTTGTCTGATCAGCTTGGTTGGCTGATATTTAATTCGCTAATCCTTTTACTAATATAGTAAGGACTTAAAGACTTAACCTCATGTTTTGTCCTAACTAGGTTTTCTCCAAAGAGGAAATGCGGAAGTTTCTTGTTAAGCTGAGGGAGTCTTCTCTTGTTCTTCTAGACAAGGGTCTCGACCCTTTGGGTTACGAGATCCAGTCCTAAATTCTTTTCATAAAGTGTCTCTCTTGACCTTTTTTTTTTTTTGATATTTGTACCTGGGCATCATATGTTTTCAAACCATTGTCTGCATTGTTTTGCAACCCAATAAAATAAATAAAAACTTTTTTTTGAATGCAGCATGTAGTAGTTTTTTTTTTTACCCCATTGTTTCACTTTGTCTTGGAGGAAATCAGTTTTAAAGTTAAATGGATGCAGTACATTATTTCAACTAGCTACAGGAATCGTTGTTGTGTTGTGTACATTGTTCTGTTCTGTAAAAGTTTCAATGAAAATGAAGAGGCCTGGTGGCTCAAATAAGAACAACAGAAGTATCCCAGTTCAAACTGCACCCCAGCCGAGTGTGTCCTTGAGCATGACATCCAAACGTTAGCTCCCTGGGTGCTACATGTGACTGCCCACTGCTCCCCTCAGGGAATGGGCTCAATGCAGAGAAGTGTGTG
>JABJVR010003682.1:0-15637 GCA_025773905.1 Chitala chitala
AATTAAACTTGCTTTCATCACTAAAGTGAACTCTGGACCAGTTCTCCTCTGTCCACACAACATGCTCCTCAGCAAAGGTTAGTCTAGCCTTTTGACTATTTCTGCTAATGAGAGGTTTGGTCACTGCAGAGTGGGCTTTCAGTCCAAATTCTCTTAAACGTCAAGACACTGTATGATGAGACAGATCCTTACTCTGTTCAGCACTGAACTGGCGAGCAGCCCCAGCTGCAGTGCTGAACTGGTGAGCAGTCCCAGCTGCAGTGCTGAACTGGTGAGCAGTCCCAGCTGCAGTGTTGAACTGATTGCCCATTGAGATTCTCTGCCTTATCCTGTCCTCTCTTGCATTTGTCTTTTGTGGACGACCCGCCTTCTTGGGGGACTTGAATAAGTTTGTGATGTTGTAAAGATGCGATATTTTCTAGAAATCACAGACTTGGAATGACCAACTTCTCTTGCTATGGCTGAAAGGGTTGTCCCTTTGGCCTTCATCTGGGCAACCTGCTGCCAGAGGGTTTCAGTCACTTTAGAACAGTTCACCCTCTTGCAAAGTCAGTGAAAACTGGAAAGTTAGGCTGCCAGTTAAATAGGGCTTGTCAGATAAATAAAGAAATTAGCACCAGGTACCAGATTAGCACCAATAACTGGGAGGTATCTGAAAGTGTTCTCTAACTTTTTGTTCAGTGTTCTTTTTCATATCTTATTGAAGTTTTTTTATTCTGTGCTTCAAAATTTATGTAACTCATGAAATATGCTTAAAAAACTGCTCTTTTACTCCTATTAAGATAATTTCAAATAGAACTAAGCAATGACCTTGAAATTTAGGAAATTGTAGGTTCTCTAATTTTGATCTCCACTGTATGTTTAGAGCAGAAAGGTGCGTGACCTGACGCAGGTGCGTGACCTGATAAAGAGTAAAACAAAGCCTGGTATTTGTATAAATGGACATTTGTCATCACTTTTGTAGTTGAATGTAAAAATGAACCAGAAACGTTTTACTTTTGAGGTTCCATGCAACAATTTACACCTTTCAACAACTTGCCAATCAACCAACATTAAATGGACCGAAGTGCCTGAAATTAGCGTTTGTTTGCCGTTTAGCAGAAGCCTGTTCTGTTTGAACCCTCTGGCTGACTAATGTAGAACAGACTGCTTCAAATGGCAGCCCTCTCAAAACGAACAAGCTTATACTAGCCCACAATATTCATTCATAAGCTAAAATGTACTTCTCCTTGTAAAGGAGCTGCAAACCTTACTGATTAAAATACTGCATGACTGAATCAAGGAAACATAGCAGGTGCTTTTACACTGAAAATTAAATGTGTGAAACATTCTGGGCTTTGCTGAAAATTCCTCTTAAATGAGGTGTAAATACACACACACACACACACACACACACACACACACACACACACACACACACACACAAACAGAGAGGGAGGAAGAGAGAAAACAAACTCCGAAGCAGGATTCCAAAGAAAGAGCTGAAGGCTGTTTTATTGAAGTGGAGGAAGAATGTGTGTTTACACCTCATTTAAAAAATGATGAAAAGTGGTGTCCCATATCTCTGCCTTTCGACGTGTTATTGTCACTCTCATGTGAATTTGTTAATAAACGAGCATTTTCGAAAGAGCTGCATTCCAGGAAAGGCAGCCACCGACAGTGGTCTAAAAGCTAAAGGCAGTTCCTCATGGCACTAGTGGGACAGGAGGTAAAGGTAACTTCATGGTAAACAATATGAAGAATTCACATGTTTAATTCTGGAGATTTTAAGACAAAATTGCCTTGTTCTGAGATGCCTCCATCATTTAGGCCCCTTCTCACATCAGAGGTACAGCACTTGTGTCTGCAAAGTCACGTTAAGTCCATCTTCTCCAAAGCTGTGGTCTGCAGGGAGGCTTCTACTAAGGAGATTTATGCAGGCTGAGTACAAGTAAAACCCAGTGTGAACTCGCCACCCAGGGCCAGGTCCCCTGCTGTGTTCAGGCTCCCGCGTCTGCTACTTGCTGGCTTGTCCACCAGCACTTCACACCACATTCTCAACACATTGTAGTAAGCTCACCCACGCAGCTATTCAAAATGTGTTCTCCTAAAATCTCATGGTACCTGAGCTGTACAGGTGAGGCCAGGTGCTGTGTCGGCTTGCTGTCCTGATGTTCAGAGCCTACTGCAGATGCCACAGGTCCTTCTTGGAACACGGCAACCTCTTCACTCACCATACATATGACACAGTCACCCTGGAGTGCTTTAAACAGCCCTCAATACTCTGTTTCATTTACAAAGGTGATAAAGGGCAATTACAGGCCTTCTCACTTACCCACCATCTTCCTCTTTCCCATTTCTCACTCCACAGCACTGCCTGCACCGCTAATAGAATGCAGTGCTCATGCTAAATGGAACAGCAGCTAAAACAGCCTGGGCTGTTAAGGTACCATAAGCCCATGGGGCGAAAGCACATTAACCTGTTTTGATGCACTAAGTTGTAAATGGCATTATTAGAGACAGCCTGGCCACCTTTGGCCGCCCCTGTCTCAACAGCGAGGCCCTTACAAACGGCGCTCCACGTGCTGGCAGTGCTGTGAAATACCCTCCAGCTCCACAGGTAAGAATCAGCAGGAGCGGGTAGAAAACCCCGACATGTTTTATTGCACGCAGACGGCCTGTGCAGAGCACAGCAGCACACATGAAAGTAACGCAGGCCCTAGTGCGGGCCACCGAAGGGTGTAATAAATGTGTCGGTTATCAGGTCATCAGAGGTTTGCTGCTTTCTTACTTAGGTCATGCTTACGGTAGATCATGGGATGTTGTGTGGGAGCATAGCTGCTTTGCTGCATCTGTAAACACAAGGACGCTGGTTCCTTCCCACACAACCCAGTGTGCCTCTGTTTTGGTCGACGGCTCCTCCAGGTGCGGCCTCTGTGGTCCGACGCCTGTCCTCGGGCTTGGAGGGAGCAGGGTAAAACACATCCTGAACACCGGACCACCGGAGTGTTGCGTTTGATCAAAATTTTATCTCAAACTAAAAAGTAAAGCTCTTAGCCAGCAAAGACAGCTGGTGAAACTGTTTGCTTCACACGGTTCAGCTGAAGACACTGGCACAGGGTTGTGTCCCAGGAAAGATAATAGAAGCCCTCTGGCTGCTCTTAAAGCTGGAAACAAAATCACTCTTCAAAGGGAATAACGCGCAAGATCCTCATGCCAGCGTTTGGTGTATTTATGTATATCATAGCAGTGTGAACTTGAATCGGGATCCGTTACCGTAGCCGTGGCAAGCGACCCGGCAGGGCACACCTGCAGGCTAAGGGTCATGTGACTTTGCCGTAGAAACGGGGCTGTGGCCAGGCCCCACACATCTGTTTGCACCACCTGCGATCGCGCTACACTCAAACCCTCGCTCCTGAGCACAGGCCATATCATGGAAAAAGGGATTAAAAGAAAAAGTATGTCACTTAGGTTGGAAACTATGAAACTGGCTCCTGTTACTTTATTATTATTTAATCGAGTCATCAGATGCTACAGCCAGAGTGTAGCTTTAGATTGCAAATTGGAAGTTTTTAATGGATAAATTCAGGTTAACTTCCTTCTCAGAGGACAGACTTCTGCTCAGGTTTGTGCTGGAAACCAGAAGGTTGTTGATTCGAAACTCTTGCTGCTGACAGAACATGGGGGGTGCTGCAACTGCAGGAGTTCTGTTGTTCTCTCCTGAAGCTGCCCAGTGCATGAACGTCTTGCACAAGGATGTGTATTTGCACTGGATGTCTGGCATACACAAACTCATACACGTTTCTCTCCCACTTGTTCCTGTGGGGGGGGGGGATCATGGCTTCTTTCATCCAGGCCCTCCTGCCCCTAACACTCTTCCCTTGAGGAACGTAGGCTTCCTGCCAAGCAATTGGCACACAACGCCCCCCCTTCCCCCCAGTGTCCAGGCTGTTCTGTCTGAAGTTTGGACCCCTGCCCCAGCAGGCCTTGATCCAGGCCCACCACTGCCCCGCCCACCACCAGGTTCCACTGCAGCCCCCTCCCACTCATCCTAAACTCCTTTATACCTTTTGGTGGGACACCAAACCATAATCAGGTGCCCTGACGCTATAGGCTGCCTTTCTCAGCCTTTCCCATCAGGCCCGGCGCTGGCAGTAACATAGCTGACACCAGCCCAGCACCTACAGCACTCCATTATCCTCGAACCTAGTTATCGGCCTTTGCATAAGTGAATTCTGAAACAAGTAAATAATTTAGCAAGAAGAATTATTTATCTAATATTTATTTATTATTTATATTTATACAAGGGGCCTCCACAGGGACAAGATCTCATTCACAGACCCATATTGTGTAAACAGACAGGCACAAAACAGACGCTTCCTCTTACTTAGTGTGACAGCGGTACTTGCAGAGATTGATGCCTACCTTGAATCGAAACAGAACAAGATCAGCCTTTAATTTTTTATGTATCATTTGCATTAACTTCGGTGTGATTTTTTTTTCTAGAAAATGGACAATAGAATATGTTTGAATGTTTGAAATGGAGTAACAAGTAAACAATTTTATTAAAACTGGAAAACTAGGGTACATACATTTAAAAAGAATTCTTTGTTAAGTAGACAGCCTTCATTCTGCATTGCCCCACAACTCTAAACAAAGTGTAGAGTGTTAGTTGTTGATTTACAGTATAACAGTTGGCGCTTCTCTATATTTCTATTCAGAAAAGTTATTTACATGAACTTAACTACCAATGTGATAAAATGGTGTTTAAATGTTAAGCAATGTCCCAAACGTTTGTCCGATTTTGCAGTCATTTAATTTGTAGGTTAGTACACATGAATTCAAAAAAGGTGGATATGGTCACTCCCCCAGGACGAAAATATGACACGTTTCAATTTGTGACCTTGTGGAGCATGACATAATGCTATCATTTATTTTATTATTATTATTGTTGTTGTTATTGAGCTGTACATCTCAACGTCTCTACAAAGGTTTTTTGTCTTAATAAAGATAAGTATGTGTAGGTACATTAAACATACTATTTGTATATTTGCCATATTTTTTCACTAGATCACACGGTTTGTCATGAGACCAGCCATCTACACACATGACAGCCGGTGGCATCTTTTTTAACCCGGCTACTGGGCCTGTTACTGCGCCTGTTACTTCAGAGCACACTTAAAGTTCGAACAAAATCGCTTTTCAAACAGAATAATGTACAACAACATCTCGCCATCTTCTGATATATTTATATATTTTTCACTTGCATTAATTTTAAACGGTGTCTGAAAGACAAGCTAAGCAAGAAGAGCTGCTCTGGAACCAAGTGAAAGGGAGGTTATGCAAATGAATTAAAGACACGTCAAATTGCAGTGAAGAATTGATGAGGACAGAAAAGAGACTTCCTGTCTCGCAGAAAAATAGCGGAGGACAAGTGACGCACGTTTCAAAGGAAACTTCCAAGGCGCTATCATGGCATCGATATGACTCTCCAATAAATTTTAATGTGCCACTCCACTGATTCTGTGTCATTTTCTTAGCGAGGACACTCCGCCGCACTCTGAGATGACATCTGAACAGGCATTGTGCATACATCTGGTAAGATTTGGAGCCACGGCACCAGAAAATGTTTATGAAAGATTAATCAAAACTGCCTCTAATCTGCAATGCATTGTCTGAGAGATGCTGCAAAGCACATATTGTAATTGGGTTTTCTCCTTGTGACTGGAGCAATCTCTCGCAAAGGACGCTCCTTTGGCAGCCAGCGGGTGCGCAGACTGAACCGACGAGGGAGCGCTTCCTGGATGCTCGGACGCGCTCTCAGACCGCTTGAGACGTCCCGAATGCGCCGCCAGCGGCCGCATTGTGCTCATTGCGTCTGTCGGGGTTTACCCGACAAGAGCCAGCATCAGGGCACGCTGTGGGAAGAAGTGCTTTCAACTGACATCTGCTGCCAGGGCTTAATGTCCGTCTTTATTCTAGCTGCTGCCCAGATCCACCCTAACCCCAGCTCAAGGCACGGGAGGTAAAAGAGTATTTCTTAATGATGTCAAGTTTGAAAACCCAGTTCAAGTTTCTCTCTCGTGTGGGGAACTGAGGTACGCTGACAAGTAGCTATTTGGAATGTGCATGTGTGTTGGGGGGGGGGGGATTCATGATGAACTCCCGTGTCAGGAAGATGCCCCTAGCTTTTATAAAATAAAAGCCACAGTCAAACATAAGTAACATCTCTTCCACAATCTGTTTCCATCTGCTTGATTCAAATGAATAACGTGATGGTTGCTTTTAGCTTCGCCTCCTCCTCCTCCTCCACCCCTTCCTCCCGCTCCCTAAAGCACACTTTCACCTTCTTTGATCTCAGCGCCTTTTTCAGTCTTTCAGCCATGAACATGTGCCGTGTCATTTATTGTAAACAACTCACCTTATTGAGGGGTCAAAGAGTATACAAGTCCCCTACAGTTCAGTTGGTGACTGCCGATCTTTAACTGGATGGTTGTTTTAAAAAGAATGTCTGATAACCCCATGGCATGTCTGATGCTGGTGATGTCACATCTCCCCTTGCTCGTCGAACCCACCTGGCAGTACTATGTGAATGCCCTTCTAACTTGCCCCAGAGCCCAGTGTGCTACATTGTGAATGCCAGGGATTTAGCTGCTTTCTATAATGTGACGGGCACTATTCTTCTCATGACGAGAGCTAAATTCAGGTGTGTGTGTTTGGGGGGGTAACTGAATGGTATGCGCTGCATTGTTTGTGCATCCTTACAAAGAACTTAGCAGTTACCACGTTTCGACAGTATCAAAATCCAAGCCCTCTGATGATACCGTGTTCTTAGCAGTGAAAGCATAGAGGACAAAACATGTTATCACCTACAGGCATACAGGCATGCAGACACGCGTGTGTTTAAAGTTACTGAAATCCCTGTAGACATGGACTCTGTGGGAGAGAGGGGGCATGGGTGACATACTAACAGTGTAATTGAAACCAGTGAGTAGGTGTAGTGGCGGGGGGTGCTCATGTAAATGCTGTGGGTTTAGGTGTTAATTAGGCTGTAAATGATGAAGCAGCACCAGAGCACAGGAAGTGGGGCTCTGTAACAGCCCATAGAAGCTGTTAATGAGTTACTACCTAAAAATGCACTGGGGAGTAATAGGAGGGCTGTGAAGGCTTTCAACATTTAGCTGGACACTTTCACTTGCATCAGTAAATCATTTGTTACTTTTTGATGAGAAATGAGGGACTGTCAAGTCTTCCTATAGCTGACGTACACCTCAAGTGCATGAATGCTGTTTTCATACTTGCACTCCAGTCTTCCTGTCTGGACGTCACATCACACAAACATCAGTGTAACTGATGTATGCTGAGTTAGCATTTACACATATGACAACAATGATCATTTCTCAGTTGGCCAAGCAACGTGGCTGGGGAAGTGCAGAGTGTAGCAGAGGTCACTATGAACTACTATTAACTATATAATTATAGTAAAAACATTCATTTGTAACCTAATTACTGTTTACTGCTTTAAATCACAAACATATTGCATGTTCCTTCACCTTGTGGCAAATTTAAAGTTCTGTCCTAAATTTCCAGAGCTAAGTGTTAGATGTCTGAAAGAAAGAAAGAAAAACCTATTGTAAGCCATGTGAAGTGTAATCTCCAGTTAGACTGAGACCAAAATAATTTTCCATAAAAAAACTCATTGCTGTACTTGAAATCTTGCTTGAACCTGTGCTCTTGAACTGTTATGTACTGGTAACGCAAGTCTTCCTGTGTGCTTTACTTCTTTATTCATTCTCACTGTTAAGTGGATATTTCACTAACAAACCAGATCTTTGCTGCCGTATGCACCATAAACACGTGCACGAGAACAACTTTCTTCGCGGTGCTCCGTGATGTCGCTGGACTCCGTGTAGCAGACAGATGTACTGCACGTGTCACTTTAGCGACCCACGCGTGTGCGGCTGAGTTCGGGTTCTAACAGCCTTTGGCTCCGTTCCCTACCGTTAGCCTGGCTCCACCCTACACTACAGCGGCACTGCGTTTCATCTCTAATGAAAAACAAACAAGAAAAAAAAAATGCATTTTTTTGCGTCGCGTCCAATTTATCGTACAGAAAAAGATCGGGCAGACTGGATGAATAATTCGAGAGGCGACGACAGAGAGTGATATTGTTATTCATCCGTCACTTTGTTGAGAGTGGAGCTCAAATGATGGGAAACTTCAAGCCTGCTGCATCCCCGGGGCAAACTCTTACAGTTCTAACAAAGTAAACAAGTGTTTTTCGCCAGTACACAGCTAAGCATTGCTGCAGGCAAAGCCGCTTGCATCTTGAGTGCTCACTAAAATCCCATTATTCCTCACAAAATAGCACCTGAGATTTACTTCAGGCAATTACGAGTATAAATTAATTACTTTGAAGGTAAAGATTGACCAGCTTTTCATAAGAAAGTGGCCTAAATAGGTTGGTATTGGTTGGGTCTGAGACAATCAGGTGAAGGAACAGACGAAGTTTTATTCCCCAAAATGTTTTCTTGGAATATCTAATGTGTCAGTTGCTTATGTGGTTGTGTTAAAATCAAACTGCTGTCTTTTGGGAAATGTTATGTAATAATATTTAACTGAAATTATTTCATGAACATTTTCCCCTAAGTATTAGTGAAAGGATGGGAAAATATACAAAGACAAACTATTTGATTAAACTTTATTTTTTACCTGGAAGGGTGATAAAAAATTCCACGAAAGACAATTACACACCAAACCAATTACAGACAGTACAAAACAACATTCAACTCTTTAAACTCAGCCTGTCCTTCAACCCTGCCCCAGTAAATACAAACACATAAAACAATTATATATACTTTAGCTAGTACAGCCATAAAAATTGGATTAAAAAAATAACGTTCTGTGCGACTTTCAACCCCAAGAGATGTCAAAGTTGCATATTTTCCCAGGAGCATCCCAGTTGTACACTTGAGAAAGGTACTCCAGCCTGTAAAACTGCTTGCAGCCTAAGGTAGCGTCCTAATTAAACTTAATTAATGAGAAACAGCAGAGCACTGCCCTAAAGCTCGTCTCAGCTGGTAGTTCTGCTGGTCTGGCCCTGAAGTTAGTTGTTGTCGGTTGGCCTCCTTTCTCCTTAATAGAGCACTAGGCAATGGGCTGGAATCCTCATGTAAACTCACGCGGCTCACCTATCTAACTGCAGGCTCGGCAATGAGTGTCACGTTCCAACAAATCAGTGTTTCCTTCACCTCGGTGTGTGTTTCCTGACAAGTGTCTATCTGACCAATAGGTACTATAGTACTGGACATAAACTATTCATAAACTAAAGATCTTAACACATTTACATTTGGACAAATAATGCCCAGGCCAGGATTTAAACACATTCCTGTTAGGGGGTATGTTCCTTTCTCCATCATCTGTGTTCCTACCTGGTGAACCTTCAAAATAAGCATGAAGTGAAAACGTGCCCTCGCAAATGCAGGAATCCCATCATGCAACACAGAAAACACTTAGTATTTTTCACAGATTAACACTGAATGGTTTTCATTTTCATTCTGTCCTCAACAAATAGTATGAACATACCCATTTTTGTGTTATTTACCTTAAGTTTTGCATTTTAACTTTTATTGTATTAAATTACCCTCTTCTGTTCTCCCATAAATGTACATAATAAATAAAAAATGGAGAAGGCATAACCTCCTCATTTCCCTTGTTACTTTTAAATGCAAATTGGGCTTCATTAAAAGTCTCAACTAAATTCATTACCACATGGAAGGCAGGCCTTTATTGATTTAACGACTTACAAACCTGACGGCCCTGTAGGCAAAAGGTACAAAGGTTTATTGGAATGGTTATTTAAATGGAGGAGCTCTAGGCTACATGGAATGTTCAGTGGTAACATCTGGAAAAGTAACATTTACACATTTACACAGTGGCTTCTTGGATAGGAACACCTCAATAAGACTGGGGCGGCTGAGTTGCTTTCTACAACATGACTCTGGACAGATGGACAACTAGGCACAGTGAAGCTGACGTTATACTGAAGGAATGGCCATTTGGTCAGGTTCTGCTCATTAAAAGTGCCCTCACTCTTCACAAAGCCCTGTGTTGAAATACAAAGGACAGGATGGACTTACCCATCTACCCCTCCCTCTCAAAGCTTATTTTCTATAACACCACTGGTCTTCCACTTTACTGGCTGAATATCTGGATAGCCAACCTGGAATCAACCCCCTCCCAGCCCCAATTTGGATATCAGAATTATAGACTTCTTCCCCATGAAATGGTGTGTGGGTTCTTTAGAAATGTATGAATGAATGAAATTTAACATTCACTTCAGATATTTATATGAGTGTATTTTATGCATAGTAAGGTTGAAATGTACACTAAAGACAGTCCTTTCGCACTTTTTGCATTCTTTTCTAATTTAATACAAAATTACATTAACATTACAAATTGTGCTGTTCACACAACTATTTGAGTGAAAAGTTTTATTGAATTATTTAAATAATGTACATTGTTTGAATTTCTTAGCACATTTTATATCCCTCTTTGCTTCAATGACAGAACACACTCCAGCTATCATGGACTCCATGAAGTACAAAATTAGTAAATGAAAACCACCTGAGTGTTGTCTGAACATGTTCTTCTATGAAAGGGATAAGATAAATATGACCTTTCAGTGAGGTCCAAAAAGCATAGGATGACTTGCAAATTTGGAGATTTATTTCTGGAAACAGACAGAAAGCTATAGGATTTTGAAAAACTTAAAAACAAATGTAACATAAAGAAATATTACAAAATTAAAACTATTTCTATGCTATTAATCATATTTAAAGATGTATTGCGACACTGGCCGTGTAAAAGGTCAGGTATTGTATTAGATAAGTATTAAAAGCATTAATATACATTTAAAAACCAGGCTTAAAAAGTTGTCCAACAAAGTTGTTTTTGGCAAGCCAGTCCATACGTGTTCCACATCAGTGGAAAGCCTGTAACTTTCTGGTGATTAGTTTTCCACCTGTGTCATTGTGCAGGTTTCCTTGAGCACTGGCAGCATTGGGATTCTATAGAGGAGGCCTGATAAATGTTGTGAAGGGAGCGTTGGCCACTGAAAGTGCCGCTAGGAATTTGAAAATGAATTTGAAAATGACAACAGTCCCAAAATGGTGCCACGACTTGGTCTTGTTATTTCTTACATTTAGCAAGATGATTCTGGGACACGCCCGGGACAGCTGGGACTAACCTTTTGATCTCCAGCAAATGGGAGGCCCGGTAAGGCACGGTCCCACTGCGGCGCACATGGACAAAGGCCGGTGCTGAAATTGCAGAGGATTACCGCTAATCCGCCCCTCTGACTCTGGGAGCGGAATGCCTGGCAGCGGGCCAGTGGTGCGGAGCTGGATGAGGAACATCTGGCCGTTATTACAAGGACTGGTACGGCAGTGGGAGAGGGCCAGGAGACCGGTGCTGTTGGTGGTTATGCCGCTGCTGCGTTTTTAAATGGGACACAGGAAGCACTTCCCATGATCAGATCGCACTGTGAATTATTCAGCATGGTGGCAGGAAGCACGCCCAAAAAGAATAAGCAACGTGGCGCTTCGTCCGAACCCACAGGCAAGGCTTCGTTTGTAAGCCAACCTGGAATTTCACTGCAGGTGCAACCTTCTCTCTCAGAGCCGCCGCTTAGGATCGTCTGAGGAACAGGCTTCTTGCCGAGTGGCTGCGTCGCGCCAACTTGTCCGCTGTGAAGCATGCCCCGTAACGAAGGCAGGGGTGAAGGGAGGTGATGGGGGCACTACTAAATGAGCCTCGGTGCCCCCGCAGGCCCCCAGGGCCACACCTCTCTTGTTGCCCATGGGAGTGAGATTATGAAAAGCTGCCAGCTAGGCTGCACCCCTCCGCCTTCCACCCCCCACCCCCATAGTGGCCAGCCTCGTGATTGAGGGTCAGCTGTGCCACCTGCTCTCCAGGCAGTCATTAAAATAAAGGCAGAAATAGTGAGAGACATCCAGGCACACAGACTAATGAAGACCATGAATCAAATTTTGCTTAAGAACATATTAGTAGCATCATTAACTCCGTGCAAAGGGCAGGCTGAAGTGACAGGTCTTTTAGCAAAGACTCATTAAGAAGTCTTGGACTGTGTTGCGTGTGGTTGTCATACAGGTTATTCATTAGGAGTCGGAGCGTGCTATCTGGGAGAGAAGAATGGTTCAAAGCATTAACGGTGTAACCTGCCATCACAGCACGTATGGTATTAGATGTAATGCAAACATAAGGAGGATGGGCAAAACAGTCCTAAAATGTACACATATTCCCATATCATGGAATCATCTACCTGCTTTTATAATGTAGATATAGCCATACTGTACCTTGGCCAGAGCCTGGAGCGTCACACGGAAGACCGAGGCCTTGTGGACACACTGCTAACTGTCAGTGCTCTGCTTACCTGGCAGGACCCTTACAGTCACCTGAACTCACAAACCCAGACCATCCAGAGATTAACATGCGAACTCCACACATAATCAACTGCTGGATTTGAACCCATGACCTCTGGGGTGCGAGTCACTGTAATGCCCCCTGGCATTGCTCTGCATTCACATATATGTGCAAATTTGTGTGTTAAACTTAATTTGTATGTTGAACTGAATAAGCGATTAATACAGCAAAGGAAAGATCTTCACAAAAACCGGGGTTTTAAATTCACTGCAAGATCAAATGGAACCACCATTAAAGCTGTAGATAACCTTTCAGAGGAAAACTGCCGGTGGAACTGATGTAAGTGCAAGCAAACAGTGGGCTAATTTCACCCGAGTGGAATCTGGTGATCTGCTGCGAATACTGATTTGGTGGCAAATCCTCAACACGTGCCGTGAGTGTGAGAAAAAAACCACAGGCTCACAAGCTGTACGGTAAGGAGTGTTTATATAGTGCCTTTCATACACAGAGGGAATTCAAACTGCTTTACAAAAAAGTGCGAATTCTAAGGGAAAACGGAAAATAAAAGTCAAGTTAATTGTAATAAACAATTTAATAAAATTCACAGGAAAATATGAAGACACTGATAAAAGGTATACAAATGTATTTTTACACAAATCTTGTAGGGTTTAAAGGTGAAAAAAGAGGAGATGGCATGGGCCCCATCCCTGAGATAGTGAAAATGAGCAAACGTGTGACACACACGAATGGACAGCCAGAGCCTGTGCAGCATGTATCAGCTGGCTGCCAGAAGACATGCTGTAATAATGAAAAGTGCAGCGCATTGCCGTTACCGTTGGTTTTAAAAAAAGTGGCACGGGGCACTCCGATGACGTACCTGGACCTGGTGGACACCTCTGCTAAGGTTCTGCCCATCACATGCAGGAGAACCCTGTATGATTACACAGAACGCATCTGTGGTTCCTCGTATCCATAAACAAACCGTGTAAGAGAGGCTATGGTGAGGGGCCTGCTCTGAACCCCAAAGCAGGTTGAACATGCCCCAAAAGCTTGTGACCCCCCCCCCTCCAACCCAGGATGCTGGTTGTGGAGCACCAAGCTCAGCTGGCATTCACATACTCATTAATGGACCATGATGTAATGAGCTGAAATACCCGTCACACAGGCCTGTTTCCGCTGAGCTCTCCTAACGGGCCTCACATTCTAAATCATGGATACTCCTCTACCGGGCTGCAGAAAATGCACGTTCCCCTAGTCCCACCCCCCTCTCGCTGGACGCATCAAAGATTCGAGGTGCGCAGCTCCTGCTCCCTGGGACAAACCCCCGCACCGCGGAGGTCGGCCTTCCGATCCAAGCACTCAGGGGCCTTCGTCTGTGCAGGAGCTTGCCTCACGCCCCGAGATTACAGGGAAATTACAGCATCAAGCTATTAACATTTAAACCCATGATCTGGAGCCTCGAGGCCTTGGGCATGTTGCTAATGATAAGAGCTTAGCGTAAATAGGGGCTCCAGCTCTTGCTGTGCCACAAACAGGTGACAGTCAACCAATTTCCAGCAGCTGAAACACCTGAAGCTGTTAGCGCGGAATGTGCGAATGCAGTTAAACTGCTGACACGTACTCGCAGAACAGCTGAGAGCGCGCCATGGGAACCGTAACAGACGTTATACAATACCACAACAGGCAATCCGAGCAGAGCTTTCCTTCTGCATCACTGTCCACAGCGTTAGCCAAAGGGGATTAAAAACAACAAAAATTTGTAAATGTGCAAAATTTTAAAGGTTGTGAAAGGGTAAAAAAAATTGTACTTTTTCTGTAATTGTTCACCACTGTTTATCAGTTTGTTTGAGACAGCTGTCAGATGTGTGCATGTAGCAAAAATATTCAGTCACACCAGAAAAATGAAAGATGAAAAAAATGTCAGGGAACACTGACAAAAGCAGTGTCTCTGTATCAGGAAATATTATCATCATCTGGATTAAATTTAATATATACAATTTTATTTCTTGCTGAAGTAGTTGCTTAGCAGTTGTTATACCCAGACTACCAAGACTTCCGTGGTGAAATGTATTTAATAAAAAAACTGAAAAACACAAAAATGTTGCTAAATAAAGAAGCTGTGCATTAGTATGCAATGTCAACAGGGTCAGTATGTTAAGAAAGGTCTTCTGTTTCAGAAGTACGTCTTGATTTACAGATTAAGGAAAAAATAGGATTATTAACGTACATATGTAAATACTGTATTTAATGACTGCTTTATGCTCTGGATACATTAACAAAATGTTCCATTACCATTACATTAGGGCTCAGATACCAAACTGGTGTGAGGAAGAATGTCACAGCATCGTGTGTAAGATCATGTGGAAACAGAATTGCCTGGTCACACAGCAGCAAAGATGTGGAAAGAGTAAGATGTACTTTTTAAAAACAGAGTCATAGTGTCGGTTGATCTGGCAAACATGAAGTTCTCGAGTTACCCCCATAAAATAACATATTCACGTAAGTTATACTCTGCTTCTCGCTAACGATTAACTTTCATATCATTTGTGCTTCTTTGCCAATTTATTCTGACCCGTTCGTTCGTTCTGACCCATATCTGTCCCAGCATCACATCTCGCCTGTTTTGTTGCTCCCTTTGTTAATTTTTTTCCTGGATTGAAGACCTGAAGCCGTCCTCTGTGTGCGAGCAGTCTTAATTAACCTGAGCGTGGCATGCTGCATTGTGTGATTAATATTTCAGAACATGCTTTCCCCAGTCCGGCCACTTAGGCGGGCGGGCGTAGCTACGCCCGCCGCAGCGATCGCATGAAAAATGCACAAGCACCTTATATCCATTGGTCGAGCAGAGGCAGATGATTGGTCCCGGCTCACTGTCACGACTCGCGCACATGACGAAAGGGGTTATTTCGTTTCGAACTGTGAAGCCAATTTCATGCTTGCGCAGATCAGTTATATAAAGACGGAGTGAAGTGGTCTGGTAGCGAGACGTCGTCTTCTTAAAATTCTTCATGAGCATTCTTCAAATGTAACACGCAGT
Source organism: Chitala chitala (assembly GCA_025773905.1). Taxonomy (NCBI): domain Eukaryota; kingdom Metazoa; phylum Chordata; class Actinopteri; order Osteoglossiformes; family Notopteridae; genus Chitala; species Chitala chitala. The sequence goes on from JABJVR010003682.1 coordinate 15,461, forward strand.
TAATAATTTACAGCCAAAGTATTCATTGTGAAGAAATCCTTATGTCTCATTCCTGTATGTCTACATTCTTCCACTATTAACACGTTTTTAAATTCTGCCGTAGTGAAAGAAATTTTCGTTGGAAAAAGAAATATATATATATATATATATATATATATATATATATAAATATGTATA
>JABJVR010003683.1:0-15637 GCA_025773905.1 Chitala chitala
TAGGGCCAGGAGAGGGGCTGGAGCTAGGGTTAGGGTTAGGGCCAGGAGAGGGGCTGGAGCTAGGGTTAGGGTTAGGGACAGGAGAGGGGCTGGAGCTAGGGTTAGGGTTTGGGAAATTTATCATGATGTCTTGCTGCTTAGAAGCACCCTTTAGAGCATTGCATCCCTTTTTTTCTACTGGAAGAAGCACCCTTTGGGATGCTCAGTCATGTAGGGGTAGCACAGAGGGTACTTCATAGCAGCACCCTTTGGGATGCTCAGTCATGTAGGGGTAGCACAGAGGGTACTTCATAGCAGCACCCTTTGGGATGGGAAGGGCACCTAATAGGGCACTGCACCACGTGCTCTTGCTCTATTGGGCACATCATCATACAGCCTGACACGAACGGGAAACCCAAGAGGGCACTCAAACTTTGTTTTTTTCCACATGAAGAGCTGCCAATAGTGGCATTTTCTCCAGTCTGTACCCCCTCCAGGCCATGAGACCACAGGTGCTGGGCAGGATCAGAACCATAAAAAAAGAAAAAAAAAAAAAAACGTTTTAAGTTTGTCTACTGTTACTTTATTAAGAACTTTATTAATCCCAGGGGGAAATAGCTTCTCTGCATTTAGCCCATCCCCAGAGGACAGCAGTGGGCAGCCTCTTACGGTGCCCAGGGAGCATCTTTGGGTGCTTTGCTCCGGGTTGCACCTGGTCACTGGGCTGGGTCCAAGCTGGGAGATTTCCCCATCCCACTCTGATGTTCCACCCACTGAGCCACCACGCCACCAGTGTAATAATAACAGTTGTTCCAAATGTACACAATATGCATTTACTTTAAAAGTAGTTTATTTTCCAAAAACTGTCTTTCAGCAGTACTCATCATTTAAAGACAAACGCCTTATTAAGACACAAGTTACTAACGATACTAGATGTGACTCGGGTTCCCTCTGGTGGTTCTAAAAGTAACGGCACATGTTATAACTACAGCTGGGCTCATTCGGCCAAATTCTCTTTGGCTATCGTTAATTAACTGGTAATTTTAGCCTCATTAGGCGGAAAGTACTGAAAACAGCAAGTGAAACAGTGTGTTCTCGGATATGTACACACGTGTTCTGTGTTATACTCCATCTTGTATAAAGTCAAAAGGGAAAATTTTCAGTGAACTGTAGTCGAGAAATATTTGACAAATATTTAATGTAACAAACCTGTTATTACCCTGTTGTCCTTTTACATACCATCGCCATGCTTTAAAAAAGTACCCTGCTGGGGGGGTGGGGGGATAAAATAGTGAGAATGACTGTTCTCACAGGAGATACCAACTTGTGCCCTCATATCCGTTTTAAAGACTTCTTTCACATTGTTAAAGGCTTTCCAATAATACAACAGAAAATCAATTCACTGTCTCAGTGAAAAATGGTGCTCAGTCACACTCCCCTGTGATTAATTTCCGACACTCCTCCAAGCAGAAGGGAGAACATAGCCATTAATCATTCTTGCAAAATAAACCATATGTTACCCATGTAAAGAGTACATCTTAAAAAAGACATTAATAACGCGCAATACATACACACACCACAGATGACAATCATCAGGAGTTAAGATAATTACTTGGTAACTAGTAATCCTTTCAGAAGGCAAATATTAATTTTAAATGCTGCCCTTCCGTTGACAAAATAAGTCAGAGAAAAAGACGAATTCAAACAATAAACAATTCCAGCAATTATTTAATGATTAGACTCCATTTCTCATTTGATTAATGACGGCTGGATACAGTTCCAGTGACTTCCAACAATTTATCCAAAACCTTTTATGGAGTGTTACATACTTGGAGTTGAACATCGAAAAATTAGTTAGAAAAGTTAGGACCAAATTTGTCACTCTGAATTGATTATCTGAAAAAAAGAAAAAAACACAAGGAAACCCATGTAAAACAGATCAGAACATGCTGAGTACAGATTGTCACAGTGCAAGACCAAGTCTGAACAGAACCTGAGGCTGCTTCACCAAAGCGTACTGAAGATCAACATGGACCAGGTCAGGGGTTTTATCTGTCAGTTTGTAAGTCTGTAATCTCACACTCCACAAGTGCGGGGCCTAAATACTTGTCTGTTCTGTTGCCACTCTTCTGAATCCATATTGTTCCTCTGACCCCAGCTGGCTGGATTATGTTTCCAGGCTGTCCAGCCCTCTTCTCCTCTGTCTAAGTATCCAGAAGACTGTAGCTCTGCTTCCTTATCTGACTGGGTCACACCGATCCTGTTACTGGCACAGGAAGCAGGTCAAGAGGCGGAAGTGCTAGAACCTTCTACGTCTTTCTCCACACTAACACAACTGACACTGTACTTTAATCATTAACGAAAGCCTGCTGCTGATGCCACATAAGACTTCAACAACTGTATTATTCCACTGACCAGCCTGGCAAGGAGGATTATTAAAAGTAAAATATAATTTTATGAAATATGGGGTACAATGATTAGCCAGAGCAGTCACCAGCCTTGGCGACACACATCCCAGATGGTCCTCACAATGCCGTGGGCTTCCGAGCCAAGAAACAGTAATACTTCACAGCCAGGTCCAGCTCTGCCTGTGGAGAAGAGGCGTCCATGGCAGCAAGCAATCTGGAAAGACAGAGACAGACAGGGGCTTGAAGATGTGCCCAGTACTGTAATATTATATATGTCTTAATGCTTTTTAACACCTTTTAGGAGAATCGGTGACATGAGCAGAAGGGATCATTTGTAATCACAGTACAGTGGTTATGCTGTAGAACTGACCACAGCCGTCAGTGGCGTAATGTTCACATATGAAGCTCTGTCACCAAAGCCACCAGAGTACTGTGATTTATGACATGATGCCAAAGGAAGACGCTTTCGTGCAGAACGTTGAGTCACACATGACTACAGGGGGAACGGGATTGTCCCGCACCTTTGGCCCCCCTGCCCCGTGTCCAGACCTCACCCACCTGTCCATGGTGCTCTGGGACAGCTTCCTGGCCTGCTCAGCATCCTTCTCCATGAGGGCCTGGTAGCTGGAGAAGGACTCCACCAGGCCAATGTATCTGGACACAGGCACAGTCTGCCTGACCCACACACAGTTGTGCCTGGAAAATCCAGCAGTTTGACACAGCATTCACACACACGTCTTGCGTGTCCTGCCAATCATGTGTACTGATGAGTTGGCACCTGTCCAGGTTGTAATCTGCCTCTGTGCCCTTTGCTACCTATGACAGGCTCCAGACTGCCTACAACTTTGTCTAGAATGAGTGAATGAATTCATAGCAGTTTTGGCTCTATCCAGTAAACATCTCCAAAATAACAAAAGACAATATCCAGCATAGAGCCATAAATGTAATGCTTAAAATATATGTAAGTAAAAAGTACAGTCACTCTGTAGCACACCATGTCAAAAACAGAAGAGAATGGGCTTACTGTACAGGAGACATTAAGCCTGTGTCATGGATGAACAACTCGACCCATTAAACAGCTTACTAATACACCCACTGAGGGAACAGCAGCAAGGTCATTCAGTAACACAACCTGCCGTCAGCACAGACCAGCGTCAGCACAGACCAGCGTCAGCACAGACCACATGTTCTCACACAGCTTCAGCACTGCAGGCTAAAGTGAAAACATAAAATCCCATCCTTACCACTCCTTCTCTGGGTATGGAATGGAGTCGAACATCTCCTTGTAGAGCAGGACAGAAGAGGCACCAAGGACCGGACAGCGGTAAGGCAGGAGGGCAGCGTAAAACTGTAAGGGTGAGCGGGTCACCACGTCAACCCGTAACTAACCGAGCCCACGTTAACTTACATAACCGTCAGGCATGCCTGCTGAAAGGCGTCCCAGCTGTACGAGCTGAACGATAACGTGTGTAAGACTATATAACTACACACACTGACGCTCGGTGTGGGAACAGCAGCCCCTGCCAAGTAGCTGGGCTAAATATTCTCCACAGCTGTACCACTGAAAAGGTTGAGCGATGTCCTTCACCGTCAATGTAAAAGTGTCAGGTGAGGAATCTGGTGGTCGCGTCCGCCTCACCTCCCTGCACACGCGGTTCAGCTCCTCAGAGTCCTCTCCGTGGTAAAGCTCCATGTCCATCATGTAGTTGAGGAGGGCCAGGCATCCTCCCGGCCTCAGCACACGCATGGCCTCCTGTAAGAACCGCGGACGGTCGAACCAGTGTGCCGCCGACATGGCCGTGAGGAGGTCCACCGAGGCGTCGCCAATGGGCAGCTGCTCAGCTGGGCATTCCCTGTTGGGTACAGGGTCAAAGTTCAGGGCCAAGACTGTGCATGAGCTGTCACGAAACACAACAAATGCAGACGAGGTTAAAAACATTACAGATCATCTGAAAATCTATTGGTTAAACACGATACAATGGGATCAGAGTATAGTCCTGTTAAACTGTTACTGTGATCTATATAATATTCCACTTCTTATATAATTGATATTCTCAAAGCTCAATTACCTAAAATTCTTGGTTCTGGCCCACCATAGTAATGAGAAATCAATGGGCCGTAGCCGCCTGGTTCTACTGGCTTCGCTCTCTGCTTATTAGCAAGAACACTCACACACCAGCATGTCAGGCCCTGGACTCACACACACAAAAGCTCTATTGTGCTTGGCTGAGCTCCTGCTCCGGGCCCCCTGACACCCTCTGTCTCAGTGGGACCGCGTTCGAGACGAGCCCCGGTCTCGCCCACCAACAGCAGCATGCTTTCCCGTCACACACACGCAGATATGTACCTCACACGGTGCTCAGAAAAACAAAAAACCCACTGGTTGATTGAATGACATTTGGAGGCATTGGATACTGACAATGTCAGTCAGTGCCTGGTTAGACTACAGGGTAACCAGTGGAGCATGGGTTGAAGAACAGGGTAACCAACAGTCCCAACTGAGGACCTTTAAAGAATAAAGTCCAGCCATGACTGTGCTGCAATCATCTTACTGTACTTTTGAATCATATGAAATAAAAGTATACTTCTTTGTTAGGTATAATGTGTCACATGTTTCTATCTGTCTGCTGTACCATATTACACATTTCTCTTTCCGGTATAATGCGTCGCATGTTTCTATCTTTCTGGTATAAAGCATCATGTGTTTCTGTCTGTCTGCTATTCTGTGTCCCATATTTCCATCAGTTTGGCATAATGTGTCACATGTTTCTTTTCCGTCTGGTATAACTTGTCGTGTCTTTTCGATCATTCTGACATAAGATGTTACTGCTTCTATCAGCCTGGTATAACATGCTGGTGATTTTCCAGCCAAAACCTCGCCCTCTTCCCCTGACTGTGACCTGTAGGAGATGTTGGGAGCATTGCCATGGATACGAGCCATCTCCAGCTGAGCGGGGCTGATGTCCGTACCGATCACCTGGCGAAAGTGCGGGGCAAGACAGATTGTACCCTGTCCAGAACCGCAGCCCACGTCCAGGGCCAGTCCAAAGGGCCTATCCACCTGATGAGCAGGAGGAAAGAGGGGAACCCAGTCCGTCACACACCAGAATCCTCCACTGTTATACAATAACATTAGTAATCCTCATTTCATTTTCTCCAAAGAAATGCACTCATGTGACTTTGCTCTGTGGGTCTGCCTATAAACTCATTGTTATGAGGTACACTTTAGTACAAAGACGTGTGTGCTGAAAATGCGTAAAAGAGGTTTATGTACCACACAGAATGGAAGGTTTATCCAGTGGTAAATGGAGCTGTAGTCCTGGTCCTCATTTGGAACCAGAAGAATGAACAGCTAGAGCGAGGCGTACAGACCTCACCACAAAGCTACTGCATTTACAGGTCTTTTTATGAAGAGAGGGTACAGGTTCTCCCATTTAACTCCCCAATCCTCCAGAAACAGTCATTTTGAAATGTATTTAACAAAGTTAATTAGGCCATTACAACCCCACCCCACCCCATTTACATAAAGACTTCATCTTAAATTTGTACTTAGGCTTTTGGTTCTGGTTCCCTACTTAAACTGATTATGAATCAACATCCCCTGCAACGTTTCTCCTACCTTCTTTCCCAGGAAGGCCAGGACCTCCTCTATGAGCTCCTGTGAGGGAGCGACCCTGTACTTCTGGTAGGAAGCAGCGTGCTCCTTCCCCTCAAACAAACGGTAGGCCATGTCACTGTCACCGTCCCAACAAGCCAAGACCTGGCTGCCACACAAAAGTAGAGGTGAAGTCGATGCTAAGGGGCGGCTTCGGGATATTCACGTGAGAGTGTTCAGGAAAAATGGGGGAAAGCGCCACCTGGTGGCGCACAGCATATCAGTGCAGTGTCACTGAAATACAGCCTGAACACATTATCGGACAGATTGATTTTAAAAAAAAAGGGCAGATAAAAGTTTTATTTCTTTCTTTTATTAACCTCAGAGGGAAATGACTCGTCTGCATTTAACCCATCGCCTGAGGGGAGCAGCGGGCAGCCACACAGATAACAGTTACTTTACTTTGTTATTTTGTAACACTGTACGTGCGGTGTTGTGTGTAAGGAAAAATGCATTAAACGATCAAATCTCGGTATACACACACACACACACACACACACACACACACACGCCAGTAGGCTTTACAAAATAATATTTAAACAGTTTCACCTACACACTCGTGTCATTGAGTCAAACATGGTGGTATTGTTCCGCTTCTGCATTTTCGTTTTTAAAGAAAATTGTAGAAATCGTGACCAGAGAGAGCAGCGGCGGTGCTGCGCGGTACTGAGACGGGCCGACCGGCCGACGGGCTCCGGTCCAGCAGCTCTCAGCCCCCTACATCCTACACACTGCGGGGCGAGAAAGTCGCAAAAAGCGAGCCCGACAATGAGTGCGGGAGTGCGGGACAAGAGCGTCCCGAGTGAGCAGGGCTCTGGGCACGAAGGCAGGAGCCGACAGCAGGGCTCAAACAGCCAGGGCACCAGTGACGGTCCAGTAAAGTACCTGGTCTGCACAAAGGTGTCCATCTTTTACAATGAATACGTTCACAGCGAAGACGGACAATTACAAATAACAGCCATGGAGTGTTAAAGATGACGGCTAATCACTGAAGCTAACTTCACTATACTTTACTACAGCGCTGCACTGCCATTGTGCTCTCTTATAAAAGTGAAATAAGAATAATGCATACCACGAAATAGTCCTGTAATTCAGAGAGAATAAAATGGCTACGCGCAGACGGGGGGCGGGCAGCGGTAACCCGGTTATAATTACCAAGGTTATGAATTTAAAAAACAAATGACAGTGTGTGGTAAAGGTGTGTTTCTAGGGAGGGACATGTGCTTAAAATTGAAGATTTCCGGGTCAATATACCAGGCCGTCTCTGCGAAGTTACTGAAAATCAGTGCCTCTTGAGGAAATGTTGCGCATCGTGACGTAAGAGCGCAACGCATCTCTGAGCATCACTTCTGAGGGACCGCTTCAGTCACGTGGTCCCGCTGCCTGCCGTGCTCAGTACAGGGCTCCACTGTCCCACCATGCTCAGTACAGGGCTCCGCTGCCCCGCCGTGTTCAGTACCGTTCTCCCCTACCCGCCATGCTCAGTACAGGGCTCTGCTGCCCCACCATGTTCAGTACCGTTCCCCCCTACCCACCATGCTCAGTACAGGGCTCCGCTGCCCCACCATGCTCAGTACAGGGCTCTGCTGCCCCGCTGTGTTCAGTACCATTCTCCCCTACCAGCCATGCTCAGTACAGGGTTCCGCTGCCTCACCATGCTCAGTACTGAGCTCTGCTGCCCCGCCGTGTTCAGTACCATTCTCCCCTACCAGCCATGCTCAGTACAGGGTTCCGCTGCCTCACCATGCTCAGTGCTGAGCTCTGGTGCCCCGCCGTGTTCAGTACTGAGCTCTGCTGCCCCACCGTGCTCAGAAATACTCTCTTTTATGTGTAAAGTGTTGAAGTGACCAAGTCCAGAGTTGCGTGCACAGTTTTAGCTGTACAAGAACACAGGTGTGAAATTAAAACAGTGAAAAGTAAAGCGGGTCCCTCCGAGTGTCTGCAGAGCATCTCAGCTGTTAACATCATTTAAGTGTCATAAATGTATAATTTTCCCCCTCGCTGTACCGTGAATTTGCAAACAAAAGTTGCAGTCGAGTGTTATACTTACTTTAATGGTTCTGTAAACACTTGACATGTGGTAAGTGATGTTGGGAAACATGACTCATGTGACTGTTAGGAAGGGTTTGGTGCCAAAGTTTGATTTAATTATGGTAGTACCATAGTGAATGTTCTTTTTAACTAGCTCTATTGTTTGGATAGATAAATAAATAGATGTATCTATTTTTTTTTTTTTTTGTCATTGAGAAGCTGTTACCCTTAGCCACAACATTTTCCAGATTTTAGAAGACATGTACATTTAGTTTACCTGACACATATTCCATGTACTGTATAAACATCAGTGCTTAATGTGGAAAGTAAGACTGAATCACCGTACTGGAGGAATTCTAATGAAGATTATGCTAGAACTGCTACCTTAAAGTTGTACTCTATAGCCTTTTCTTTAACCACCATAATATGCTGGTGTCACAGGGGTAGCCGGGACTCTAACTCACAACCCACAGTTACCAGACAGGACGATTAGCCTGCTGAGCTAAAGATCCGGGTATCCTAGTTGGGGGATTAATTGTATTCTTGTCCTGGTTACCGAAGGATTTACACAGCAACACTTTGACATCCATTACACTGGGATAACTGGGATAATCACCATAACATCCTCTGAATTTAACTGAGATAAAAATAAACCATCCCTCATTGTTGCTTGGCAACATTCCTGCAGATTAACTGTGTTTGCCATGATATTGAAGAGTATAACAGAGGTCTAGAATCCTCTCTATTAATGCTGGCATGTAGAGGCTAAATTAGTGTATGTTTGTGCACAACTATCTGTATTTCCAACCCAGAGAGCACCAGAGAGTGTGTGTGTGTGTGTGTGTGTGTGTGTGTGTGTGTGTGTGTGTGTGAGGTCAGTGTGCAGGTATTTATGATCCATTCCTGTAGGAATTTCCAGAGTTTCTCTCTCTGCCACCGGTACAAATCCAGGTGCTGTCAGTACAGACCTGAGAGCACTCTGACTCACCCCTAGGTTACGGTACCTGTGCATCCACCAGCTTCACGCTCCGCCCTGCCCCTACTTCTCCCTTCATGACACATCACAGGAGCTTAAATGTAGGCACCAGGAGACCACACTCATCATAGGCAGAAGTGCATAAGCAGGCCTTGTTCAAGTCCTGTGCAGGGAGAAATGCTTAAACAAACTCAGGGAAAAAATGGAGAAATGACTCTGGTTTGTTAGAAATAACAGCCATGGGTGGTATGACTTCTTGTGCCCATGTCATCCTGCTAAATGTCCCAAAAAATATTGAAGTAATTTGTCTTGTCAACATGGACCAAAAGGCAAATAACTGTTTAGCAGAAAAACAAAAAAACCATCATGAAAGAGAAGAAAAAAACCAAAGCCCATCACTTCAATCGCTGGAGTTCTGAGCAGGCCCAGGGTAAATACACACTCTTCACTGTTTGTTTACACAAGTGCCAGTTCAGACTGGGTCTAAGGCCTGGTCGCCCTCGAGGGAGGGGTTACTGGGTGGTATGTGTGGGGCCAGATACCCTCACCAGATTACTGAGGACCCTCAGAGGGGCTTTAGGTACTCAACCCCTCATCGAGACCCTACCCTAAACCCCCTCTATAGGGTGTGTCTGTGTTGTACGAGCCAGATTTGGCTGATTTATACAAACAGCAGTTAATTAGATCGCCTGGCAGTGGGGCCGTCTGGTCTACAAGAGGAGCTAAGGATGAAAACTTGGTCTACATGTAAATGTAGGGGGTAGGGTGGAGAGATTCACCTCCAGCCAATCACATTCAGCCAATGGAGATGGAGGTTCTTTAGGATTGTGTACAGCACAGGAGTCAGACCTCCTAAGCAGAATACACCAACAAACGTGAGCATATCTGACATGAGCTTCGCAGAAATACATAGCCCACACACAACACACAGACACACAACACACACAAGCACACACACACACACACACACACACACATTACAGAATGAGTAGCAGACAGACTGTAAGACTGGTCATGTGACTGACCTCCAGCACCTCCTTGTGATGACAGATCTCTTTCATTATGTTCAGTCTCCATGCAGCTGCCACACCGTGTGAGGTCATTACACAGTATGCCCTCTCCACCACCTGCCTCCACACCCACACATGTGAAATAAATTAGACTTCAGGTCTGTAAGAACACGCGTGGGAGTGTGAAGCTGACATGAAGCAGAGTGGAGCTCTGTGGCAGGTCAGCTACATGTTTGTCTTGCCTCTGATGGTATGTGAATAGCTCAGAGTATAAACAAGCAGGCCCTTCAGCATGTGGTCATACGTGTATAGCTCAGTACATACAAGCAGGCCTTTCAGCATGCGGTCATATGTGTACAGCTCAGTATGTACAAGAAGGTACTTCAGCATGTGGTCATACGTGTACAGCTCAGTACGTACAAGTAGGCCCTTCAGCATGTGGACATGCGTGTACAGCTCAGTACGTATAAGCAGGCCCTTCAGCATGTGGTCATACATGTACAGCTCAGTATGTACGAGCAGGCCTCTTAGCATGCTTTATGTATGTGTGGCCTGATAGCTCAACGGGTAGAACATCGGGCTGGGCTGTGGAAGTCTCCTAGTTTGAGTGACAGTCCAGCCACTAAGACACTCAAATACTAGTTCTCTGGGCTCTGCATATCGCAGCTCACTGCCCCAGAGGGAGGGGTTAATGCAGAGAAGCAATATCACTGTAACATGTATGGGAAAAGTTGTAAGTCGCTTTGGATATAAGTATCTGCTAAATGAATAAATGCAAATAAATATTGTGCTATGTGATGAACTGAAGCAAATTCAGTGGGGATGAAGCTTATTTAGAAGATGGTTCCTCATTTGTAAAGCTGCTTAACTTTTATAGGAGATTTGAGATTCACCTACTATGTCTCCAGCTTTGAGTTTCACCTACAGGGTCTCCAGCTTTGAGTTACACCTACAGGGTCACCAGCTTTGAGTTACACCTACAGGGTCTCCAGCTTTGAGTTTCACCTACAGGGTCTCCAGCTTTGAGTTTCACCTACAGGGTCACCATCTTTGAGTTATACCTTGAGCTGTGCTCCAGAGTGAGGTGGTGTGATTCTCTATAGGCTCAAGTCTGATTAGTGAGAACAGGAGAGAACAAAATGTCCGGAGCAAGGGTGTCAGGATGCATACACATTTGCACGTGTGCACAAACACACACACTCTCAACAGCACAAGAGACTTGAGAGAGACACTTTGCTTCACCAGAAAGGAACAGTCTGGAGATCTGCAAAAGTGTTATTCCACTGGTGTAATGCTCATATTAGCCACAAGAGAGCACAAGTGACTTAACTAGTGAGGCAGCCACTGGATCCTGTAGCTAGATGTGCTTAGCACCCCATACTGAACTGTGAAAACACTCCATCGCAAAATCATAAATGCCTGGCAGGACGGTGAAAGCAAACATCTGAGTTTTTCTTCTAGCAAATTCATATCTGCTTGGACAAAAATGACAACATAGCTAAGGAATATGAGCAGGCGGTCAGAGTCGGTCACAGTCAGTCACAACCTGTCACAATCTGTCACAGTCAATCACGGTCAGTCACCGTCTGCCACAGTCAGCCACAGTCAGTCACAATCAGCTGCACCACACTGACTTTGGAGATAGTGGTGGTCGATGTGGTTTTCCATTGAACTCAGAGTGTACCTGTAAATCCTCACATCTGCCATCTAGACGTTCTTTTGGAAAGACAAAAAAGCTCAAGGCAGCAGTGCAGCACAGCTTGTGTTTTACAGAGATCATGCAGCTCGACTGTGGTCTCCAGCCCTCCTGGACCTGGAAGGCTGTCCGTCAACATTGTCAAGAACTGGACGTAACTAGCTGAGCAAATTATTTGGCTCATTATTCAAACAAAGCCTCAAGTCACTTCCAGCCTGCAGTGTGTTCTGCCTTAGAGAAAAGACAGTCATGCTTTTGCACAGGATGTTTTTTTCCTGAAGCCCTCTGCTTCACGGTTTTACCCTTTGCTCCTTCCATAACATGGAGCATTGTGGAGCTGCGACTGACCTGAGCTGCATGTTGTGAGCTAGCTCCATGAAATGTGACGTGATGTGGTTGCCATAATGCCCCCCCCACCTTGTCTCCTGCCTGTCTGTGTCACCATCTTGGCCTTTATTGGTAAATACATCGTTGATGCAATGCCCAGCCTCCCTGGGAAGTCTAACCGCGCCCAGTGTGCTCAGAGAGCCGTTCTGCCATGTGTTTGGGCTATTAAAGAGCCTATTTATGATATTGAGTTTCCTATTGATTATGTCTGACATCCCCTCTGTTTACTTAGGAAATCAGTGCCATGTGTTTTTCACTAGCCTCCCTCTCCTCCCCTTCACTCCACCCCATCTCTCTCTCTCTCTCTCTCTCTCTCTCTCTCTCTCTCTCTCTCTCTCTCTCTCTCTCTCTCTCTCTCTCTCTCACACACACTCTCACACACACACACACACACACACACACACCACACACACACACCAGACATTAATGTATTTCTTGGGGCTCCCATTTTTTGTTTTTGTTTTTTGGTGGCCTCTGTTCTGTAAGCTCTAACCCCACTGCAGACATGTTATCAAATGCAAGCTCAGAAACTAACAGCCAGACAGCAGGATATGCAATAGTGTTGGCAAGTGCAGGGCACATGCGAATCACAGGCATGTACACACATGCGTCATGAGCACATAGAGCACAGGGGCACACGCCTCTGCTCTGCATCAACACACACACACACACACGCACATGCGCGCGCATCATGAGCACATAGAGCACGGGGCACATGCCTCTGTTCTGCATCAACACACACACACACACACACACACACACACACAGAGCATTTTACATATTCATGCAAAAGCTCTGAGTAAAAGCAGTTTCATTTCAAAGCAGCATCTTCATGCAACATGGTGCTGTGGACAGCACGGCCACTAGAGGACAGTAGAAGCCTGGCATGAAGCCACCTTGACACACACGTCATGAGTGACACCTAAAGCCACATCAGAGCTAGTGTGGCGTGGGTGGGCTTAACGTGACTGTCCGTGGTCAGTGATGTGAACTCTTTATCGCGCTGAGAACCGTACAGAGGAAGCAGTGGTGGAGTGACAGTCACATTTATCAACACACTGTTCTCTGTAGATGTGTCTCAGTCATGGGCATTTGTGGAGAAAATCTGTCATTTGTCACAATTAGCACCTTTTCAGACAGATAATTTAAAACCAACTGAATTTGAATGTGTTGAGTGCAGACTTAGGATTCAGGGGTGTCAAGAGAGAACAGGAAACAGTGACGGGACTTTGCACACAATGGCTGGGCCAGCACTGAGGCAGAACCGCAGGTCGGAGCAGAACCACTGGTCTGACTGGAACCGCTGGTCTGAGCAGAACTGCAGGTCAGAGCGGAACCATGGTTTATGAGCGGAACCACTGGTCTGACTGGAACCGCTGGTCAGAGCAGTACCGTTGGACTGAACAGAACCGCTGATCTGAGCAGTACCACTGGACTGACATCACACTCTGTCCAGCCTAAGCTGTCCTCCAGGCCCACCATGTCATGGAGAACCTACTTCATGCTGGGAGGTAGAGAAACGAGAGCTAATACCAGAAAGCTGAGAGATCAGAATCCAGGTAGACTTTACCTACACACTTGAACAGGGCGCCAGGTAACCGAACTCAGGCAGGTGAGGAGGCGTAGAACAGAACCTGTAACACTGAGGTGCGTACCGTACCAATGGGCCAATGGGCTTCAGCAGGGCGCTTCAAAGCTTGTGCTCACCTCAGCTCACCTTCAGTGGTTTAAGCTCTCCACTTCGAGGTCAGGTGTTTAAACGTTTTCTCTCTCATCCCAAACATCCCATCGAGTCTTTCATTAACCTCACAGGCTGACCTCAAGCTTCTCTATTTGCTCTAATGTGATGGAATCCTGGCAAAGTGTACAACAGCCCTTTGGAAGCCATACTGGTTAAACTGACGTCTGTAAAGCACACAAGGGAGTGAGGTGTGCACTGTCATACGGATACTGTTGGCACTCCATCAAAAAGGAGAAAAGAGTTCATTTTCAAATGTTTACACAGTGGCCTTCAAAGAACCTCCTTTGATTGGTCACATTATCGTGTTGCCTTTCCGGTAATGCAAACTGGACAAGAGGAGGTGGGAGGAGGAGCCCAGGTATAACAAAGATGTGTGGTGATTGGTGCATGACAATACAATGGCTTCCTCCAATTTTCAGAGTGGCAGAGGAATGCGTGTTAACCTTAGGAAGCGCAGTATCAGGTGACAATGCATGGCAACAGGTTCCACCTATTACTTCACCCCCTCAGCATAACACAGCAAACAAGAGTGGTTAATGACAGCCCTGGGACCTTGGAGCCCTTTACAATGCACCCGTAAATACCATCTGCGATGTATTATGATAAAGACGTTGGGGGAGGGAGGTCAGCTAATAAAATGAAAGAGCTTCACTGTACTGTCTGAGGTCATTAGGTCATACCTCTGTGTCCACACATACATCCGTGTTTTGTAAAGGTTTGTCTCTGCTGTTATTTAATGTAGATTGTTAGTATCAGTAAGAAGCAATGCAAGCTCAAAAAAGGCAGAACCCAAAGCAGTCCAGGTTAGGGTTCATGCTCAGAAAGGCAGAACCCAAAGCAGTCCAGGTTAGGGTCCATGCTCAGAAAGGCAGAACCCAAAGCAGTCCAGGTTAGGGTCCATGCTCAAAAAGGCAGAACCCAAAGCAGTCCAGGTTAGGGTCCATGCTCAGAAAGGCAGAACCCAAAGCAGTCCAGGTTAAGGTCCGTGCTCAGAAAGGCAGAACCCAAAGCAGTCCAGGTTAGGGTCCGTGCTCAAAAAGGCAGAACCCAAAGCAGTCCAGGTTAGGGTCTATGCTCAATAAGGCAGAACCCAAAGCAGTCCATGTTAGGGTCCGTGCTCAGAAAGGCAGAACCCAAAGCAGTCCAGGTTAGGGTCCGTGCTCAAAAAAGCAGAACCCAAAGCAGTCCAGGTTAGGGTCCGTGATCAATAAGGCAGCACTTGCAGCAGTACGGGACTGGGAACCTGGAGCCCCTACTTCCTTGACTCTATAACACGCACTAACTGCTGGTCCGTGTCTGTCGACCCCACTGATTTTTTTTTATTCATGTAGCAGATGCTTTTATCCAAAGCAACTTACAACATTTCACATGTGGGTTACAATGAGTTAGTGCTGGGTGTCCTGCTCAAGGACACACCTGGTGGCTGGGCTGGGCTTCAAACCAGGAGACTCCTGCACACCAACCTGATGTCCTACCCATTGAGCCATCAGGCCGACTGATGGCCCACTGTGCCAGTAACACCAGTAACACCAGTAACCCCAGTAAGCACAGCTACAGCACTTTACCTTGAGCTTTCATTGAAAATGCAAACAAACATGTTGACGTGTTTATTGGCGTGGCGTGGCATCGTCTCTCCCCTCCTGGGTGTGGCGTGGCATCGTCTCTCCCCTCCTGGGCGTGGCGTGGCATCGTCTCTCCCCTCCTGGGCGTGGCGTGGCATCGTCTCTCCCCTCCTGGGCGTGGCGTGGCATCGT
>JABJVR010003684.1:0-15637 GCA_025773905.1 Chitala chitala
TCCTGCCCCCCCCCCCCCACCCCCCCCCCCCCCCCCCCACCCCCCCCCCCACCCCCCCCCCCCCCCGCCGCCCCCCCCCCCCCGCGGCGGCCCCCCAAGAGTGACGACAGGAAAATGCTGGAGTGGGGGAGAGGGTTCACCAGTAGCAAGCATCTAGTTATGGTGCTCTTGTGGCATGGAGCCTCTGTGCTCACTCTCTTCCAGTTTGGTGTGTGGAAATTAGGTTATAAAACGTGGTGCTTCGTCTCGCCAGGAAAGAGGGAAAGTGGCCCTTTAATGCCCAGCCTCCACCACAGTTTCCATGGAGTTTCCATGTCTTCCTTTTTTTCCTCTTCTGTAGCTCATGTGTTCTCCACATCTGTCTTCCATCTGTTTCTCTCTCTCTCTCTCTCTCTCTCTCTCTCTCTCTCTCTCTCTCTCTCTCTCTCTCTCTCTCTCACTTTTGGAACTGCCGGTGTGAGCGATCTTTATGCTCCAGTCTGCGCTCTTCATACTGCCAAATTTCAGTCCAGGTTTACTGTGATTTGCTTCTGTTCACATTGTTGTTAGAGTAGATTTTAAAGTGGTTTATTTTTAGATATGTTTTCTGCTCTGTATTAAGAAAGTGTGATGAAGTGTTAATAGTTGGCTGTACATAGTAAAGACCTCATCTATTTTTAATGGGCACCTCCATGTTTCATACCCATTCTGAGATGAATAGAACTGTCAGGAAAATGCTTAATTTGGTTTAAACTGTAGCGAGTCATGTACAGAGGGGTATATTTAAATTCTAGGATAATATTAGGCTGTTCAATTTTAAACATGTTTCTAGAAGCTCACAATGCAGTTAATGTCAGTACATAACTTAGAGCAGGATCTTTTTGAACTTGTGCTGGTATTTGTTCATATGTAATTGATGGAGTTATTTTGTCATTGTAGTAACCTTTTATTCACTGGATGTTTTTCATTTTCATACATTATTCCTTCTTGGTACGATTTACTTCATTACATGCCATGAAACAAAAAAAAAGCTAGATGACATCGGCATGGTGTTTGTCTGAGGGTTTTCTGCACAACATATAATTAAGTGCAGAGCAAGTGATCCTATGGACACTTGATTTAAGGTCCATGTTGTTGCTGTTAATGGAAGTCTTTCATGTCATTTGCACATGTGATGGCCTCATTCAGGTGATGTTACCAGGTCCATCTCGAACAAGCCGCACCATGCAACCCCTTACCATCTGGCATGCAGGGCAAAGCGAATGGATAATTCAATTGTAAGGTGCTTTGTAACTCTTACCGTCATGGGAGATGGTGCACGCAGTTCCCCGCCTGTCCTGGCAGGCGGTCAGAGAAGCTCACTGATGGCTGGGACTTCAGCAAATGTAAACTGAATCTGGTTTCCCTTGGAGACACAGCGTCAGTGACGTTAAGATGATTGGGGTCAGTGCAGCTGGGTTTCTTTAAGGCTATTACAGCACACAGCACGTTAGTTTGCTGACTCAGTTACGCGGTGGTTAACCTACTTAGTGTGATAATAGCGTTTACACACTGTGAGTGCTTTTAACTTACATGGTATACTCGACATTCTTTTGGTATCTGCAAATTTAATCTTTCAATAGAATAAAACTTATACAAAAAATGCATTTTTAAGTTTGTCATAAATTTTTAAATATTTATTCTTAGCTACGTTTTAAGTCATAGTCTGGAACTGAGACAGTACTTAGAATATAATTATTTGAAATTTAGGTTTAAAAGCATTTCTTTTCTGGGCCCACCATTTGTCTTTGGATTTTACTGTTGTGTCTGGTAGATATTTTTACCAGTAGTTTCAGCCATAAATACATTTCTGTGTACTTTTTTAGCTTGTGTTGGTGAAATACAGCCATTATGCAACATTTTCAGCATTTATAAAGCTATTTCCAAGAAGATCAGCGGTAAATTTGTGTGTAGCTATCAACTCATTGGGGCAATAGGACTTACAGAATATGCTTATTGTAGAGCCAGTTTAATTGGGCAGTTAAGAAACACACTTATCAGTTTATTTCTTGAAATATCAGCCTTCACAGCCATATACCAACATGTGATCTCAGCACAATTTAAATATTTTTATACTTTTACGTTTTGATACCAACTAAAAACTAATGAATGATTAAAATACAATATGTAGTTGTCTGCAGTTTATATGTGTAGATGTTTTAGTGAGGGATGATCTGATTTTCAATGACTTAGTCTGTATTTGTATGTCTTTCATAATTTGTTTTAAAAATTTGTGGTATCATTGTAATCGCTATTATCCTAATTATAGTTGTAGACTTGTAATGTGTTGTCTTCCATAATGTAAAGAGCCAAATGACAGTATGAGTAATTTCTGAATACGTGTTTTATTTCAAGTTTGTGTACATCCTGTGAACCAGTGTGTGAGGAGGTGTACAGCGGACTGGACACATTTTTCAGATTAGGCAGCTCTAGTGAGAGAAGAGGACAGCGAAACAGTTCTGGTGGAGCAACGTGATGCAGTTTTTCACGGTCGCTCATTGGCCTTTCCTTGTCTCCACCCCTTTCACAGTAGCAGGTTATCATTGTGGCACATATGATTGCATGTTGTTGTGAGCAGAGTTGGTGAAGAGGTGTCATCTGTTTAACCCCCACCCCTGGGGTCCTGGAATGATGCCAGTGTTCACCACTGCCTGCTCTGATGGACTGTCTGTTAAATCATGTGTTCATCAATAGCCATTTAATGCTCAAATAGAAAGGTTACCTCTGTCAGTGACCACAGTCTCCTGCGTTTCCAACACCCCCATTGTTCCCCCATAAGAAGATGAGGTTGCCCATACCATTTTCTCTAATTTCCCCTCCCCACCCTAAATAATGGTTCATTCATAGGTTGCCTGGAAATAAATTCAGTGGGGATTGCAATAAATTTGGCCCTGAACAACGTTGAAATGTAAAAATGGAAATGTTTTAACGAATTACTGGCGTTATTAAGATCCCCACAGTATAGTGACTTTCTCAAACAGACTTAAAACGTCCAGCACTTGTGGCTGAGGTGGTGTAGATGTTTTTTATTTTTTATTTTTAACAATGTCTTTAGGACCTTTCCTCGAAGCGTTTTCATTTACTGGCATACTGACATTTGTTTTTGTCAGGGTGCAGTCCTAAAGGTCCTTCATATTGCTGTGTGTCCCTTGTCAAACCATTTTTATTTAATTGGAACAGTGATTTTTAGTGTTGATGACTTTTGGCTGTATTCTGGTGCAACACACACCCACAGGACCCACTGTTCTTCATTCTGATGGTGTGGCTGCTGAGAGATAAAAACTGGACAGTTTGCAGTGATATGTGTCCTGGAACTGCTCACAAGTCATTGTAAGGGATTTGGCTGCAGTGTATCTGTGTGAGAACTGTGTGTATTCATTGTCTTGTTGATTGTAGGCTAATTGAAGGCAACACTTTGTTTTCAACTCTATGGAAAATAAAGCCAGATTTTTAGCTACAGAAGTGTAAAGAGAATGTCGCCTAAAAAAGGGGGAAATTAAGAATTATTTTTCAAGAGACTGTACCTGTACTGTAATGCTTACTTGCTACTTCAAAAATCCCTTTGAAAGGACTTACTATTCCATGTACAGCTAGAACTTTATTTCTCATAAAATGTAATGCAATTTTGTGTCTGCCTTATTCTTTCCATACCACACATGCAATAAAACCTGCATTTCCACTGCTGTTACATCTGAGTGTGTGGAGAATGAGCCTTTAATGTAATTCCAGGAAACACATACATTTTAAAATGCTGAAGATGTGTCAATAGACGTGTATAAAATTCACAGTAGCTTATTGCCTTAATGGTAACAGCATTGATAACATTTGATGTAGCATTGTAATTAATTTCAGCATTTAAATTTTTTGTTTAGAACTTTTTTCTTGCACTCCCTTCAATTAACAAATTGGTTTTAAAAAAAATCTCCAAATTGTTTGTTTTCCATACAAAAAATATCTCTACTTAAGAACTTAGTTTTTTTAAAAGTCACATTACATGTGATTCATGCTGGGCTCCTTCATGGCTGTTGATTCCTCTCTGGGGTATTAAATTGGATCCTGCTTGGAAGCATGGGAAGTGGGGGTGGTTGTTCATAATTGTACTGTTACTGTGGGTTGGGGGTGTCTTTCCACCCTGGTAGCCTGGCAGAGGGGGGACTTCCATGTCTTTAGTACACAGGGGGCTGAAACACATTAGCACTTATGGAGAGCGGCAGATGGTGGAATGAAGGGTGAAGGAACTGGGTTTGGAACCGATGGGGATCGAGTCAAAATTGCATCTTGTTTGTGCAGTTTTGTGTGAGTTACAGAAGCAATCAGAAGGAGAAAAGTACAATGTTGATAGGTCCTTCAGGTACAGGCACCTGAGTAAACAAATAAAACGTTGAGTAACTGAGCCTCAGCCGCCTTTCTGTGATGACACGCTCTTGTGTCAAGTGACATGAGTGAATCTCACACACAAATGGGTCGCAGAGTGCAGTCATTATGCCAAAAAAGATAAAGTACAAGTGGCAGCTTCTCAGACACAGTGTAGAGCTGTCTGCATCAGTCCATATTACCTCCGCATAAATCCCTAATTCAGACATTAGTGTCATGTAGGCTTTTCAACCGTTTTTTAAACTGTTCATTAAAAAAGGAAACCTAAAATAGGCGTATGTGCGTGCCTTTTTATGTATTTAGCTACTTTTAACATTTAGATATTTACACTGGATTTCTCTCGCGTAGTGTCATTTTACTACAGTGGTACAAAATAAGGCACTGCACATTTATTGCATTAGTAATTTCATTGTACATACCATAGACAGTAATGGTTTTTGGCGCATCAAAGTGCATTTTACAGAGGCTGGGATCCAATGGTAAATTTAGCTGTCGTGGTGCCTGAAAAATGAAGCAATTACTTGTGCTATTATTTAAAGTAAACATATTGTGTTGTGGTCATGAAAAAAATTATATTTTTAAGTTGTAAAACATAGCAACAGCAATAGTGTCTTGGACTCCTAGCAACAGCCCATCACAGTTAAAATAGTATACAACAGTATGTTGTAGTACTTTATACCTGTATTGCAACATATTATATAGAGTTCAAAGGCAAAGAAAAGAAGAATAGACTTTTGACTGAAAAACAACAACAGGACCTTTATAATGTCTATGAAATGTATCAGTGTTGATTTAGAAGATTGTGTTATTGCAGGACTTGTAGAGGTAATGCTGCTGTCTCATTTTAACCTTGTAGGTGCAGTGTGTGGTCAGACAGAAAACATGTTTGTTCGTGTCTGACTGGTTGGTTCAGACGTGATGTGCTTTCACTATTTATGTCTTTATGACTAGAGACTCCAGTGTCACCTGCAGCTTTTTTTTTTTTCTTGAAGATTGATGCCTTTGTTGTAATTTCTTGTAAAACTGCACAAAAGGATGCCTGAAAACAGATTGCCAAAGAGAATTAAAAAAAAAAATAAATAAACAAACAGCTTCAAGAAAAGCTAAGCATTGCTGTTCTGTACTCAGCTTTGTCCTGGGCTTAAATATGCTTTTGAGTGTTTTTATGTTTTATTGTAAGTAACCTGTTGTGTATCTGTGATTTTAAATATTACACCAGTCTTTTTTTACACAAATGTAACCTCCCAATTTTAAATGGATTGAATAAAAAACAGAACTAATAGAAATGTTTATATATGTACTGGGAAACTTACAACTGTCCACAAACCAGCAGTACTTGTACAACTTACACTGTTAGCTACAGGAGCACCAGCAAACTGCCTGGCCACATTCTCATTACCTATTAAATGCAAATTACAGTAATTACTGCCTTTATTGACTAGTAGGATCATGCAACAGCTGACTTTAATCTTTGGGTAAATAAGAAGGCCTGTGGCTCAGACTGAAAGTAGAAGTGCTTGGAGATCTTTGTCTGGACGTGCAGTCCGGCCGAACATTCCTCCAGGCGTTGTTCCACAGCGCACTGCAGATGATCCTCCTCATTTCAAGGATAAACCTTTTGATTGCTTTTCTCTCCGTGCACTTCACTTGTAGAGCTAGCTTTTTTTCTCAAAACATTTTTTTTAAATGAAGTAGGAGTTTCTGAATAATTGGTACCAAAATATTTATGGCAAGATTTTATTATTATTTTTTTTTAAATCTGTTTTATCTAAGCCTTAATGGAAAGATGGAAATTTTTAATAAAGTGACAGCAGTGGTCAAGCATGTGGGTCTTTCGTCAAGGGCATTTATTAACTTGATTATTTAATTGAGCTGCTCAGTATCAGCCGCTGACATTGTGATTGTTAGATAGCTAATTGGTAGGTAACCTGAGGGGCTCTGTGGCTGCACGCTCGCTGTCTTTGCTGTCAGGGGTGTTTTATGCTTCATCGTTTGGAGAACAACTACTGAAGAGTCAAAGAGGGAGGGGGTCTGTTGGGTGGAGTCACACCATTACAGGCAGCAGGATGATTTGCCGGGGTAACAATGTGGCACCTTGCCTGAACTCGCTGCTGGGTACGCTCTGCCTCTACCTAAAAGTTCTAGAAATGTCTCCTGAGTCTAACTCCGCTGCTCTTCTTCATTCGCAGTGCTGCTGTGGAAGGAGAAGGGTCTGCATTATTGTGTAATGGAAATCATCAGCAGTGTGTGTGTGTGTTTGCATTTCTCAGTCTTTCACACCCCCACTCCCCACACCATAACCACCACCACCACCACCACCACCATTGCTTACTTGTTCTCCTTCTCCCTTTTCCTTCTTCCATTTTGCAGATGTAAATACTTCCAGATGTTTCCAGAAAGAATTATAGCTAGTGGATGTCCAGAAGAGGGATTAAGAGTCAAAACAAAGGTCACTGTTCTGTTGTGCAGGCCAGTAATGAACAAGCCATTAAGTGTTCAATCATGTTTGAGCCTTTTTACAGCATGATGTCATGGGAAAGCACACATAGAAAATACAAAAAATGGAAATGAGATAAACGTCCCTCGCTGTTCATAAAAACCTGTCTTTCTATTGTTTTTAAATTAAATTTGCACAAATTATGGGCTTTAAGGATTCTGGAAACATCAGCACAACAGCCCCATCCCCACCTCTATCTCACTCTTTTATGGGACTTCAGTGTTGGTGCAGTAAGTATTGAAATATTAGCAAAGGTTTTGTTCCGCGTCGCTTCAGTCCTGCGTTGCTGCACTGCGTTATGCTGTCTCGTGTTCATCATGTTCAGTGTGTTTGCTTTACCCACCACCCCCACACAATAACACCACCTCCCACTGACATCGCTGCAAGGCCATGAAATGCTGTCACCCCCCATATCTCTGTCATGCAAAACCATTGTCCTTAGGTTAGTGACAGAACACTTTTAACGAATTCTTAATACTGAATGATTTCAAAGTGTACATTACTGCTGGCTGTTGAGCCTGCAGAGGTATCTTTTTCTAGAGAGCCAACTGCAGCATGAATGACCTCAGGAGATAAAGGTGATGGTGGTTCTGTGTCGGACTCCTTTAAGTGTGGAATTTGACCTGTGCAGTAACGTGGGCGTGGTGTGTGGAGGTGTCAGAGAAGAAGCCAGGAAAGAATTAGTTCTTCAGATGCAGTTGCGCTCCACTCTCTCTGCTCGTCTGTGCTAATCTGATGTACCACCTAGCTACTGGAAAAATCTGTAAGTGCAGATTTTTATTATTTTTGGTACTTTTAACAATAATGTAGGTATTGGTGCAACAAAGTAGAAATACAAACTGCAGGCTGAGTGTAATGGTAAGAACAGTAGTGGTTGTGATGTTTGTTTTACTGCAGTCTTCAGAATGGAGGGCTGTTGTCGATTCTATGCAGTGCTGATGTGTGTTGAGCCTTTAAAACGTTATGAGCACGTGCTAATGTACTCTATCGTTCCCTGCAGCAGAGCACGGAGCGAAAGTGCCTCACCAACCACCATCCCAGCTGTCCTGTCCACGTGTGTGACATCTGAGCGCATGCCCGGGCCGCTGGCCACAGCTGCATAGGAACGTTCCTGAGTTGACGTGACAGGACAGGGGAGGCCCCGCCCTTCTCCAACCCAGTGCCAGGCAGGCCACCTCGGCGACCCTGTGTGGAGAGTACAGATCTGCTGAGCGAGCTCCTGGATCCTACCAGGAGTCTACCCCTGGGACAGACAGACAGACAGACAGCCAGCCAAGCACATAGACTCCTTCTCACCTTCCCTGAACTCTTCATCAGCAAGACCAGCATCTTCAAGCCAAAGTTTTTTTTTTTTAAACACTTTTTGTTCCATTTTAAACCTTGTTATATTTTGTGCTTTTATTTACGTGTTTTTGCCTCAAAGGGTTAGATTTTTCTCTTCTCGGCTATCTACTCCAGAATATTCAGGTTCACTCTTAAAAGCTTCTGATATGGCTTTAAATATAGCGTCGATACGAGATACAAAATGGTTGACGCTGGAAGTGTGCCGCCAGTTTCAGAGGGGCACATGTTCTCGGACTGACGAGGAATGCAAATTTGCACACCCACCCAAGAGCTGCCAGGTAGAGAATGGAAGAGTTATTGCCTGCTTTGACTCACTAAAGGTAAGGAATGGCAAGCATGCATTTTCAGAACCCAGCTGTTGATGCCAGGCTGCTTTTTAAGGTTAAACATGCCCATTTGTTGTGATTTTAAATGATAAGTTTTGAATTGTAATGACCTGTCTTGTCAGGTAAATCAAGTTAAATATTCCAAACTTTAAGTCTCTTATACTCAACAGTATTATTTCTCCTTTCATCTTTATATATAATATGTTCAGGGTTTTTTTTTTTTTTTTTTTTTTGTCTGGAAGTGTATAATTAAGTAGAAGATTTATAATATTATTCAAAGGAACACTTTAAGAACAGAAATAAGATTTATAAGAACAGCTACTGGTCTTCTGTGTTTTTTGGGGGAATGAGGGGGGAGATTTGCTTTACAGAATTAATTTTAATTGCCTCGCTTTATTCTTGTTGCAGCAAATATTACTGCATTTTTAAGTGCAAGTCTTTCAGGGAAAATATTCCTAATTCTTTGATAGTCTGGATACTCTAAAGGGCTGCTTTGTGTTCTCACTTGTATTAGACATTCAACATGCAGACAAGCCCCTGAGTATGGCAAGTAGCTTATACTCGAGTTATCATGTCAGCTGTTTATGTCACAGTGGTCTAACGAAGCATACCTGAAATGCAAAGGTCAGAGGGAAGGCTCCCTCAGGGGGATTTATAGTGCCTTCTAATCATAAAATATTAGTACTACTACCAGTACTAATAATAGTTATTGCATACCTTAGTAACCAACAGAATATCAATTATTCATATATTTCTACTAGATAGAAATATGTGGGTGGAGCGTTTTTATGTGTTAATACAGAAACGAAATTGCTCTTACTGAGAAGAAGAATACAGGACAAAATTAACTGGTTGGGACACAATTTTGAGGACAAAATTGACTGTCACAGCCGCCTTTTTGAATTTTTAATATACACTAGTAATGTAGTGAATTTTAATGTCATGATTTAAAATTCTACCAGCTGTGTGTCATTAGTGTTGCCTTTAGCTTTTCAGCAGAATGTGGCATATATCACAGTAACAGAGAGGTAGGTGAAGTCTCGCATTGTAACTGAGGTGTGCAGGAAGGTTCAAAGCCATTGATCTTCTGACACTGCCATTGTCAGATGTGGATGCTGAGGTTGCAAAAGGTAGCACGCGTCTATTATTCTGAAACTGAAAACTTTGCTGGAGAAATCTGAGATGCTGTTCGAGCCAGTGCTTTGGTTTTCATGCCTTCTGCGTTCGTTTTTTGTTCCAACTGGACACTGTTGGAATGGGGGGGTTGCTGTCTCCTCCATGCAGTTGTCAGGTCTCTCTTGTTGACACGTAGATTGTGTGGTTTTGTGGCTTTCTGGATCTTTCCTTGGTGTACGTCCTAGCCATTTTTAATGTGACTTAATGAAGATGACTTTGGCTTTGCGCTGTCATTTGTACATACAGGTTGTCGATGGAGCTTTATTTATGGGCTCTCAGCTGTCATAATGGCAGAAGGCCCATTATTTTAAAGCTTGTATGAGAGCCTGATCTTAGGCAAGAGGCCATCCTTACTTGTTGCTAGAACAATTGGACGGCTGCTAGTTTTTTCACAACTAACGGCTTAACAGCTGTTTGTATTTGTGATCAATTTGTGACAAGTTATTGTTCAGTTGTGATTCATTTTTGCACTTCAGCAGTTGTATAATAAGTTGTTGGATTTAAAATGGAGAATGTTGAATCCTTTCAGCTTCTCACTGGGTGAATGGGTTGGTGTGTCACCTCGACTTGCATTTCCTTTTCTGCGGCCTTGAATGAGGCCATTCTTTGCCCTTCCTCCTTAGTCCTCAGTCTGTGTCATGGCCTGTTCTGTGTGCTTTTCAGAGCTTTCAACCAAAAGGTCATACTTTCAAAGGAAGGTTGCACAAACCTGTGTGTGGTAAGCCTTCTGTGTGTGTTTAACCACCAAACAGAATGTGTGTGGCGTTGCCATGCCGTTTGTCAACAGTGAAAATGCAGTGCAGTAACGCAACCTTGGCACCTCCGTAGCATCGCAGGAACAGACCATCCTGCAGCCTGGCGCACTGCATGTGTGCTCACCTGCCTGCGATTTCGTACCGCTGTGCTGCTTGGAAGAGCCATTCTAACTGACACGCCTTTTGCCATAATTTCATGCTGAAGTGTAACAGTGCTGTGTAACATGTTGCCATCATTAATGTTATTTTTTCGCCCAGTGCATTGCAACTCAATCCAATTAGTGTCTTGTTGAAACTAATTAATTGTATTAGAGTTTTGCCATTTTGATTCATACTGTTGCCTACCCAGTTACATTAATATGAAATCTAAAAATTTATCGATCCATATACATAAATACATGGAAAAATATGTGTGTGCGTGCCTGTGTGTGCATGCGTGCGTGTTTTGTGTCCCTTCATAGCACTTTGTCACTGCAGTAAAAACAGTGCAGTCTGAAGCAGCTGGCTAAGCGCTGACTGTCTGCATCTCTGATGGGTGCAGTAGGCCCACTCTGCTGCACTGCACTTGGAACAGTCATATTTTACCCGCAGAGCTTCATTGTTCCAGAGGAGTCATCAGAAACACAAGAACCTCACAACGACTGACCTTTTTGGAATAGTGATTTCTTTGAAATCAGGGAACTGAAACTAGGCTGATATCTTTATTTTTTTCCAGTTTTTTTCCCCCTCTAGTGTTACAACTTCTTTTGTAGCATTTAGGAAGCATATAGCCACATAGCTAGTTCATTGTACGGAGAGCTCTTGCCGTATAGCAGGGAAGTATTGGTCACAATTCACTGCTTTGTTTGCTAAACATACTGAACATGAGCCAACATGAGCCGTGCTTAATCTGAGGTGCTCTGACGTACAACATTTATATAATTAAAAAAAAATTCATCCACCCCATTAGTAAAACCATGTCATTACCTCTTACCATGTGGACATTGGTATGAGTGTGCTGATCACTCTTACACCATTTCCTCTAGGTAGGGCTATAAATACTGGTGCATGCTGGGTAAATTTTGAAGAGCCTACAAGGATTTTCCCTGTTCATGTTTGCCAACAATTTATAGAGCCTATGCTCTTAATATAAATTTTAGGTTAATTAAAATATACTCTTAACCTGTCTTAATTTGAACTATTTTCACAATTTTAAATCATGCAGTTTTTTTTTTTCTTTTCTTCAACATATGGACAGTTGAAAAAGTACATTTCCCTTGTTGAGGACATGTCCAAGTGCAGTCTCTGCACTGCTGGTTTGGAAATGGGTGGCTTGTGGCAGCTTCCAGGTGGATGGAATATTCTGGATTCACAGTCACTGTCAGTCATGGTGGGGGGTGGTAACAAAGTTGAAGTGTGCTTTTTATTTCAACATGATGGAGTCCATGGTAATGTCATTCTGTCTGTCTGTCTCTCTCTGCTTCTTTTAGTGTAAGAAATGATGCACTTCTTAATGCAGTAAAGCTTCCTGGGGTTTTTGTTCACATGTCAGATGAATGTGGAAGATTAAATGGACAGATCATTTTGAGAGAATTCGAATGCTGGGTTCTCAGCTGGGCAAAAAGACCAGGATGGCTCTCTAATTAGTCATTAACCTTTAAAATCCAAAAGTACTGCCTGTGCCTCCTGACTGATATGTTGTGCTCACAAAAGATGACTATTGATTTTAATTATTTATTATGTTTTCATATGGCCTGCCTTCCATCTGTGCCAGCTGCAAGGGCTGCAGTTCTACCAGCTCCAAGCCTCGCCCATTTTTACCTGTTAAACCTTAATGTGCACTATACGCTGCCTCCCAAAGGCAGGGTGCTTTCAGCCTTCTGACGCTGCCCACAAAGCCTGCAGCTAGCACTTTCTTTTCTGCTTCTTTAGACAAATGTGAACAATAGTAACTTGCTTGTCCAAGCCATGTGCTAAAAACTAGTAACTGGAACAGTATTACCAGTGGTTAGGGAACAGGGTGACTGGCTTTCAGAAAGGATTTATAGGATTACATAATGTTAAATTCATGCTTATTGGAAGGAGGAGCTGTTCTTACCCCTGGTTTACCCTCAGGTGAGCCAGCAGCAGAACACTGCTACACAGATTTTTTTCCTTTTCGTGTTCCAAGTGTTGTCTAAGACTCTCACCTTCAGCAGTTGTCTGATAACCCACACAGTGGTCATGTTTTCATCCAGTACCTGGGTGTCTCCATAGTTGGGACCCAAAACGGGTCCTCATGGCAAAGGAGATGCAGAGAATCAGACACACAGACACGCACACACACACACACACACACACACACACACACACACACACACACACACTTATGCACAAACCGGCCAAAGCCCCAGGGGTTAACATTGTGAAGTGTAACTACTTTCAGCCGCTAACCTGTCACAGATGTGTACACAATGCTCTGGAGCTGGAAAACTACTGCACACCTGTGTAGCTGACAGGTATAATCTAATCGTCAGGAAAAATCTGAGTACAGACCCTCAGAGGACTTCTGTATAAGAATATCAAAATAAAAATAATTACGTATGCGACTGTAGGTAATGCAACAATAGCAATACAAAATATTTTTGAATGAAGACCTTCCTAAGAAAGTTTAAGGGAAAGATTTATTAGGAAATTAAATAATGGCTCATTAAAAGAAGCTGCTAGTTTTTTTTTTTTTTTTATGTGTCTGTTCGGAGTTCTGTCGATTATATTTTTATGCTTGTAGATATTAGATGGCTACATTAAAGATGGCCAATATAACAGCACATCCTGTATTGGTTATTTGCCCCCACATGAACACACACACGGGATGATTAAGCACTCCTGCTCAGTGTGAAATTAACAAGTACGGTGTCACCTGTGCCTTGCTAACCTGATTTTTTTTTAAATGAGCTTCTTCCATTTGTTTTTCAGCAGTGATTCAGGATGCCAGTCTCAGTGCTAACATATTGTGTTGCCTTTTTGTGCGCGTGCCCCCACCCCCATAAACACTTTCCACACATACCCCTTTTTGATATTCAGTCTCACTAACACCCCTGCCCCCCCCCCAATCCTCAACACTGTAGGTGGTACTAACTGGCACCCTGTTCTTCATTATGCACTTGTAGAAGAAACCATACCACAGAAGGGGGTGGGGGTGAGAGGACTAGAGTGTGAGACAGTGGGAGAATTTGGTGCCTCATCTGTGGAGGGTCTGAGCCATGGAGGAGCATCCTGCTGTCTGTTGTTTGGGGTGTCTGACATGTCTGGCTGTCTGGCACAAGTGTGCCTGTGATTTTGACTCCACTAGCAGTTTGCCATGATGCTCTTAGCTGTACAACCATCCTTGTGTGAGCAGGGCTCTGTGGGATGTTAATTTGCACGTGCCCTGGTGAAATGAAGGTGGCTAACGCTTGGTGCGTCACTGTGACTCACAGACTGATGCCCATTACTCACTTCCTGTGATCTAGGCTCACCCTTGGCCCATTTAGAGGGCACCAGCAGCAGCGATTGCTCTTCAAGCAGGCTTATTGTTTTGTAGTGATGGCGCTGTACGGTTCTGGTGACATCAGTATGATATGCTGTGAAAGGTCACGCATTGTTTCCAAGACAAACGGTAGCCGTGTTTACGCAGAATTTGGCACATAGTGCCAAACTGACAGTCACTTTGAAAATCCATCCAGCATCCTCTTTTGAACATATATCCTGTCCTCCATCACTCATGCAGAGTAAACAACACAATTAATTCGAAATACAATAATATTGATAATATTGTAGTTCAAAACAAAACATCCTATTACAGGCATGGATGTACTTGTTCTGTTTTAATTTCAAATGTATATATCAAATATTACATGTCTTTTTTATATAACCACATTTATTTTCTTTATGATATGGTGTTTTGTTTAATGTTTACTGCAAATGAGGACTTTGTATTACTGCTTTTCTAAATTATGCTTGTCTTTTGAACACCATTGCTGTTCATTTTATACAGCTGTATGGTTAATGTAAGACAGACTAAATGTTTCCACACAAATGTGATTTGTATTGGACTCACTCCCTCTTTATACAGTGAAGCAAATTTGGTATTATCCTGTGAAACATCAGTCCAGTGTTTTTCCGTGTGACCATGGAGCAAAGGCGGGGCCTGCCAGTTATATTCTACCACTGGGATTGATGGGCTGTCATGAACAGATGCAGGAGAGTCAAGTGGAAGAAGCAGCAACACGTCAGAGAAGAAGACTGGGGGACTTGGCCCAGCGCACTGTTGGCACACATACTTTTTGTTAATTGCATTGTGCTGGCCTCATTTCTATTACCAGTTTTGACCCCTTGTTAATTGGAAGAACAAATGTCCTTATTGGCCACTTGCTGGACTTTATTAAAAGATGACATTTGTACACAAGCTTCTAACCTTTCAGTTGTATGTAGCTGTGATGTCCAGGATGCACCCATATCTCAGGCAGAGATATGCCATATAGTCTGTTAATTGTTTGAACGACTTAGTAAACGAACAAATGTATGCTTTCGACCTGGTTCATTCCACATACTTTTGTATAAATGCATCGTCATAAATTCATGCATGCTCATGATTTGAGGCTTGTCTAATTTACCAAAATATACCACATTCTGAGAGATAACTACATAATTGCTGAATACCATATATTAGCTAACGTGTGAAAATGTGTATAGCTAAAGTTCACATGAATTAGTGTTACTAACAGGATATTGGTCTTGGCCACACAACTGTTTAAGTTTTGTTAAATATTTGATTGTATTGTGTGCTCCATGGCTCAGACAAAAGTGCATGTACAGAATGTGGAACTTGATTACTGTGAGTTCACTGGCTGTCTTGACCAAGATATCAGTCTGCTACAGCACTTTGTTTGTGTTCATGTACTCAACAATTCAAGGCTAAACGTCCACTGAAAATAGGCTGATGCGCCATCGTTCATCCACGCGATATCTCGTCCCATGTTCACATGGTGCCGTCAGTTAAAACCAAAACTCTGCTCTGCTTCACAAAATTGAAATAACATATTAAAGAAGTGGCGGCATGGTGGTGTGGTAGTTAGCACTGTCGCTGTGCACCTCCAGGCCTGGGGTTCAATTCCTGCCTTGGGTCTGTGTGCGTGGAGTTTGCATGT
>JABJVR010003686.1:0-15636 GCA_025773905.1 Chitala chitala
GTCTTGTGCTATGCTCTGATCAAACAGAGTGTGTGTGTGTGTGTGTGTGTGTGTGTGTGTGTGTGTGTGTGTGTGCGTGTGTGTGTGTGTGTATATATATATATATATATATATATATATATATGTATAGATGACTCTAAAACACGCAAATAGAAACTGAGCCCAGAATCTTAGTCAAGGCAACAACCTACCAGCCTGGCCATAAAACAACTTCTAAATTGTCTTTACCCATTGCTACCTGTGCTGTTCTGCCAAACAAAGCCATTAACTTGAAATCCCAAACTATTCAATGTAAGTGTTGTGAAATTTCAACTTCCTCCTTTTAAGTCAGATCTGGGTTTCATTTTGGAAATAGCCAAATGTACTCAATGTTAAAACGCTTTCAAAAACTAAGAAGACTTGCCAAGCCAAAGTGATTCCCAATGTTATGTTAATTAATAAATTAAATCCTCACTGAGATACGTCATCCAGCGGCTTTCGGCCATTTCAGTTATATTATGCAATTGTGGAGCTGTTTTATTTCAATACATCATAGACAGGTGGACATTTTGCAAGCAATAAAAAGTGAATAATGAGCATAACTAGAGGTGGACGTAGGTACACAAGCAGTCTCATGTTATATGTAGGAAATCTCCACAGGGTGCAAACACTGGCATCCTAAAAATAACTCTAATGGTAGCTACTGTATTCCACCTCTATGTTATCATGTAATGCAGTGCCTATGTGCTACTGTCACATTCTTTTCGGTACGTCATCTTTACAGAATGTGTACCTTTTAAAAAGCACATGCATTTACCCCTCTTACTAAAAGACAGGCAAAGCAACACCTCATAACCTTTCATAGCCTTCATTGATTCTAAGTGATTCTATTAAAAGATGCTCATTATCCAAAAAACGGCCATGACAGGTACTGCCTAATTCCTCATTTTTTATAGTGCTACTGAGATATTAATGTTTTAGCAAACTATTCCCAAGAAATAAGCTCACCCTGCCACTTCTCATTAGCTTAGCTTATGTTCCTGATAAATTATGTTGTTCACAGATTCATCACTTTATGAACAAAATTAATTCAATGCACAAAATCCAATTAGTTATTTGCAGAGGTGAAATAACTTTAAGTCTGGCTTAACCTTGTTGCTGTAGATGAAAGGCAAACGTTGCTGCCCGCTTCCAGTGAACTACAGCCACATTGGGAGCAGAAGGGTAATCTTTTGTATCAATAATGTTCATTTTAGGTATTGCTGCAAAGCATAAATGCCCCTTTGCCTTTCACGCCTCTTGTCCCTTCTTCCTCTGACAAGTTTGCCTGGGGTACCGTTTTTGAGTTAACGGGACACAATTTACCATAATGATCCTTGAATAATAACATTGTCCAGTGTGTTTAATTGCAGAAAAAAAAATCTGTCTTGTCCACTGCAGTCCAGAGAGGGAACCTAATGGTGAAATTAGGAAGGTTGCCATTAACAAACAAAACCTGGAACACATATTACATTACACAGCAGCACTCAGCTACCACAAGAGACAGTTGATGGGGATGAGGTGTTTGCTGTCTATGTGTGTGAAGAGGGAATAACCCCTGTATGTACGTGATCACTGGCCCATCAGTGCAAGTATGGAGAATGATGAAGCCCTACTCTACCTACCTACCTTTAGCTTGTCTCTTGCCTGAGGAAACCACTAATTCACTCTCCTTTTCCTCAATGCATGCTAACTACAAGAGCAAAAGAATAGGCAAACAGACAGATAATTGTAAAGAATTGCTGGACTGAGAGAGACGACAGAATGATACAGCAGTTAAGTAGTGAATTGCATTAGAAATCATTCACTGCTGTTGCTTGAACAGGTTAATAATTAATATCACTAGTGTTGCAAATAGTTTACTCATTGAACTGAATATGGTTTTCTATGAACAATTGTTTTAATCATCAGTGTTTATCCCATGAACTATAGGTAAAAGACAAGACTGCATAACTGAAATTTAAAACCATGTATTTGCATATAATTTCATAACTGATGTAAGCACTTGTATTTTTTCATTATAGCAAAATTTGCTTTGACCAGAAGTGCTGTTACAGCCGTTATCTGTAGTCAGACCTCATATATTTGTATTACTTTTGCTCAAATATAATATAAACTCTTTCCAAATGAGGAAAGCTAATATTGCTGACATAAAAAAACGTTTTGAATTTCCGAAAAATGTTCAGACAAATCAAAAGTGACGCTGAGCATTCAGTTTATATTTTAAAGGTCATATACCACCAAAAACATCACCACGCAGCAATGCTGCAAAACGACTGTTTTTCTGAAAAGTACCGATTCTTTCTGACATCAGTTGATTGTGTATAAATCTGATTAGTCAACCCGAGACTCTCCATTTAACGCGCCGGGGACCGCGATTATTCCCGTGTCAATAGCGGAGCGGGTCGTGATACAATTTGAATTTCGCATGCCTTGGGCCGCGGCTAACGCTGTCATATTATCAGGCAGAATCAGTTTAAGCTTGTTGAGTTGTAATGAAGGCTGCAGAGCTCAGAGCACTGGGGAGTGGCAATGAGCTACAGAGAATTGAATTACAGGGGTCGGGGCTAAGGGAAGGAGGTGCCATAATTTTAAACCTTGTGCTGATCACGTGCCACTGCCTCTTCACTGTCACACCACATTGCTGTTGCTGCTTCTCTTACTTCCTTTTCTTCAGGCTGCAACCAGTGTGAAGACTGTAACCCCACCTTTAAGTGGAGATGAGCCATATTGTCCCTGAGAGGCAGATGAACCAGTTAAGCATTATGTAGCGTGCTGACGCTGGGTTATTATGGCACAGCTGCCACATAAAAAGCGTAAAATTGCCTGGGTCCTACATCACTGCTGCGATTCCAAACTACCGGTACAGTGTAACGCTTTGACAACATTTTTTATATGCTCAATGAACGCTCGGTAATGCTTGCTTTAACGGGAGACTTGAACTTGAACCCAATTTCAGCCTCAACTCACCAATGCCCAGCTTCACATGCAAAAGGCATAAAATGAGAAATACGACCATCTTGTCAGGCAGGTTTGATTTTCAATCATTAATCTAGTGGGAGCCATGTGGCTTTGCGCTGCAATGCAGATGGTGAGATGTTATGTTTCTGCACAGAGCAATCGTTTAAAAAACATTACGTGTTAGCAACAAATAAGCTCAGTTAGTAGCCCAGCTTTATTAACAGTATTTTATTTCACAAGTACTAATTTTTCACCCCACAACTTTGTATGAGCACGTTTCCTTCATATCCAATCGCGGGTTCACAACATATACAATAGTGTTTTTACTGATGCTCTGGGCTAACGTGTAAAGCACTGTCAACTCCACCCCCGTAGATGAGCGAAGGAAATCTGCTGCATGTATCCAGTCCCAATGATTTATCACATAGATTATTCAGTTTAATTGCATGGGTCTTCTGAGGACTTACCCTCCAAGAGCTCAATCCAAACCTAATAACGGAAGTCGTCTCGCATCAGCTGGCTGATTTAAACCAGACCTAGAGCAAATCTGGGCCTATTCCAGTCTGCCACTGTCCTTTGATGATAAATAGAGGATCGCAATATGCAAACCTCATTTGTTTAGTTCACATGCAGGATTCTGGATTTTGAATTTCTGCCTAGTTTAGAGTGGAGAACATTATCATATTTATCTCTGCATGCATATGAACAAAAAATCCATTTGGCAGGAAATAGATGTTTTTACTCACTGTGCTTGTCATATGCTGTTTTTTTCTTAGTCCCTCATTCTGCTCCTAATATTTTGTTACAAACACAAAATACAGGGTGTTTCAAAGTGACTTGTCAAATTTCAAATGAGCCTATTGCCTTGATGTTGTTCGTGTCACTAAAAGAAGGCACTTATAGTTGAGTTACATAAATTTCAAGTCTTTGTTTAAACTAATGTCACTCTGTCTCTGTAAACTTCACACATATAGACATTTCAAATCTGACAAATTGATTTGAAACGCCGTGTGTAAAATTTTCACTTGCTTCAAATCCATGAAAAACATACCAATGCCTTTATCTATAATTAAATTAGTAGTGTGTACATAGACACAAAAATGAGAAAACAGGAAAAGGTATGGAATAGGTATATACTATATTCAGTTGTTGACTTCAGTCAGGTACATACTGTGTAGGACCGTTGACTTTTTTAGGTATATACTGTGTACGGCTCTTGACTTTTTCGTCCAGTATATACTATGTAGGGCTGTTGACTATTTTGTCAGGTATATACTATGTATGGCTGTTGTCCTTTATGTCAGGTATATACTGTGTAGGGCCGTTGTCTTTTATGTCAGGTATATACTGTGTACGGCTCTTGACTTTTTTGTCCGGCATATACTATGTATGGCTGCTGTCTTTTATACCAGGTATAGGTAGTGTAGGGGTGTTGACTTTTTTTGTCAGGTATATACTATGTATGGCTGTTGTCCTTTATGTCAGGTATATACTGTGTAGGGCCGTTGTCTTTTATGTCAGGTATATACTGTGTACGGCTCTTGACTTTTTTGTCCGGCATATACTATGTATGGCTGCTGTCTTTTATACCAGGTATAGGTAGTGTAGGGGTGTTGACTTTTTTTGTCAGGTATATAATGTACTTGGTTGGGTTTCGGGAACAGGCACCATCTTTGCTGGCAGCTGTGTTTTTTAATGTGACATCTCTTTCACGTCTCCACATTAAACTCATGTCAATTTTCTATTTATAAAAGTAGTACATAAATCAAATGGTGAATATCTTCCTTATTCTTCCTCCCATGCTGTAAACAAATGCACCACATACAAAGAAATCCCATTTCCAAACGCATTTTGCCCTTTTTCCCCCATGAAGCAATCCATCATTATTCATAACACAGCTGTGAGATAAAAGAACCAATTCAGCACAGACAGAAGCGCAGAAATTTCCTATGATTTAACCGCACAGCTAATGAAATGTGGCTGTTTGTTTGTTTTTGAGCGGGTTGCCGTCGTTTTGAAAGGTTGCGGAAAATGACTGGAAATTTTCTAACTGTTCCAGTGGAGATTCTTGTTCATCAGTCAGGAGTACTGTGTTTAATTGTTTCAGAACTTTACCAATAACTTATTCATGAATCCAACTAAATGACAAATCTTAGGTTTGGTGTTTGAAACATATAAAAATGTCTCAACACAAGTGCCAGCAGGTAATTTCATGTCTGTTTCACGTTGTTCTTTGATAGCCTTTTCTTGCGTCACCACTGACAGACAAACTGCATGAAAAAGCTACAGCGTGAACTCTCCTGTTAACAAGGATATACTACAAAATGAGTTTAACGTAGTCAGAGTTAGCTGGATAGAACTGGCTTGACAAAACCTGATCACCATGATCAGAATAAAACAGTACTACAAAGGACAAAGGCGGTTGTCAAGGTTTTTCATTCAGGCTTTGTGCACGTTCACATAAAAGGAGCGGTGAACCAAATGTTTTGACAATGTCACCGACTCAGTAAGTCAGCGTGCAGGTGTGCAAAGTCATGACAGTCTTTTAATGGCAAACAGTAATAGTGAGCCTCTGCAAGGCCAGAAAAACTTGCTTGCAGTGCATCTCTCTTGGTTTTTAAGCAAGTAAGTTAACAGACAACCTTTTGTTAGCCTCTCCAACCACAATAAGTGCAGTGTACCGTTTTTTTCTCACATTAAATATTAACATAAGGCAAAATGGAAATAAGCACACTAGGGTTCGTTCACGTAACGTGTTGCCATTTTATCACTCGGAGTGACAATCAGGCAATAACAATGTAAAAGTAGTCTTTCTGAAGACATAAGTTTACTTGTGTTTAACATTAATTACTTTTGCAGTTGAATATGAGTGGATAAATTCCTCTGTCCTGGCCTTCATAACTGCTTCAGCAATTCAAGCAGTGTCAAACAAACATGGCAGCACACATGAGTTAAGCACAGAAGATAGAATACAAAGCAGCGTGTGGTTGGTATACCTGTATCAGTCATTTACGACATGACAAATAGATGTAACGTATTTTGAGCCCCATTAAAGATAGCCATGCGATGTCATATGTGTTGTGGACCTGGTCCGGTGAAAACAGCCACTCACAATCTGTGCACCAATGTCAAAAGGACCTTCTAGTTTTTAGATGAAAAACGTTGGTAAAAGAGAGGTTCTTACAATGAGTTTTGGCTAACAATAAGGCCAGCTACTACCTATGTTTTCAGTGATAGCAGGATAGCTGCTATTCATAAAGTTTACTTCCTGACATTTAAAAATGCAGATTTTACGGCATTTGTTGTGTAACTTGGTTAAACAGAGCTGGTACAACAACAATGTTAATGGCTTTTTTAAGCATACGGCCATACATAGTTAAAAGGCTTTTGGAGTGCATCAGCAGAGAAACACAGCTCCTGACGCACCTACTGCTGAAGCGATATTGCTCCTGTGTTCTTTTCTGCTGCTGCTAGTCCATTGTTGGGAGGAGATGGATGCAGAAATGATGGATGCAGTAAGCTGGCTTTTTGCACACGTGGCCACAAGTCCAGCTCCTTACACAACCCACTTTCCTTAATGGAATAGTGAAGGGGCTTTGTCTGCTAATACATTCACACACACACTCACACACACACACACACACAAACACAGATATGTAGTACACTGTGTGTGTGTGTGTGTGTGTGTGTGTGTGTGTGTGTGTGTATGTATATATATATATATGTAGTGTACTACATACCATTGTTATTAATGTTTGCTTAGTTATGCCATATGCTATATTATAAATGTAAAAATTCAAGAATTGTTATATAGATCAATAGATCAACTTTAACGTGACTTTCAAACTGGAATACATTGTGTTGTAATGTGTTCTGATCTCTCCAATTAGATACAAATAAGGCACAACATCAACAGCTTCTGACATTTTGATGTTGATGAGCTAATTTGACTACCCCTCCCTTACCATCATGTCTCTGCAAGACAGATATCAGCAAGGCTTCTGCAAAGACATGCAAACTTCTTAAATTAAGCTTAATGGGTTCACAGATTAGTTTAAATGTGTGAAGATACAAAGATTACTTAATTATGAACAATTAAAGATGTCCATAGAGTTGCCTGAATAATTATAAAAGAAATGAGAGCTGATATTATGGGGAAAAAAACTATGAATTTTAATCTACTTGTGTGACAATGTGTGATGATTGTATGATGCCTTGCCATATTTCTGTATACAGCTCTACTTGTTCATTGTCATGTCACATTTGTGTTTATATAATGCCCTCCACACCTGTTTGTACATAATGTAAATAATTCCATTTTTCACTCTACCTTTTCACACTCTGTCTTAAAAGTTTAGATTAGTTGCTTATTCAGTCTTAGGTTATCTGTAGTTTATCTGATCTCTGTCCCTTTCACTGAGTGCTATATTTGCATGACTGTGTATTTCACAAATAAATCGTGAATGTTGAATCCCGTACATGGGATTTTTAATTAACTTAATTTAATTAATTTTGGAATAGTGGTTGGCAGAAAATGGACAGTGGAGAATGGCAAGTTTTGTAAGCGAGCTGGAAATGTGTTGAATTGGTAAAGCACTAGGCTATGTTATCTTTGTCTTAGAAGAAGGCAGGACAGATGAAGGGTTTGCTTATGAGATGGCGATTAAGGAAATCATATGTAATTACTTGCTCTACAACTAACTGATAACGTGGTGGGTAGCAAGTCTTAGCACTCATTCATGTTGAATACCCTGCTGAAGATCAGAGGAAACAGGACTGAAAAGCTGAGGACGTCAAGATGTTTGGGTAGGCCTACAGCAACATGTGACAGAACGCAAAAGACAGATGAGTGACACGTAAATGTGTTGGGATTATTCTGGCACAGTCTGCTAGAATGTCAAAGGCAGGATGCAGCAAATACAGGCATTAGCATTTTTAGGGCTTCTATCTGTCCAGGTTTGCTTAGGTGCATACAAAGCCAAAAAAGCTCTTTGATACTACCATGATTTTGAGTGTATAATATGAATAGTAGATAATACCAAAGTAATTAGCAATGAATGAGAATGAAATTCAAAATGACTGTAAAATCAGCTATTATAAACATCATGCCTCAAAGCTGTGGTTTAGAAGTGCTCTCTGGCATGTAGCTCTTTTCATTTTCAATCATTGGGACAAGGCATGTAGGACCTACATTGTGGAGAAGCTTTCAGATCTCCAGCTGTCGTCTCCACACATACACACACACACACACACACACACAGTAAGTGGCTTAAAGCACTGCCCTTACCCTCTACATCCTAGCTCAAACCATCCTCAGTGTATTAACCATAACCACACCTTCAAATAAATATGCAGAGCCAATCAGACTCTCTCCTGTGCAGCCAGAGCCAGTCAGACTCTCTCCTGTACAGCCAGAGACAGTCAGACTCTCACATGTACAGCCAGAGCCAGTCAGACTCTCTCCTGTACAGCCAGAGCCAGTCAGACTCTTTCCTGTACAGCCAGAGCCAGTCAGACTCTCTCCTGTACAGCCAGAGCCAGTCAGACTCTTTCCTGTACAGCCTTCATTGCATGTAACAGGGAAGTGAACTTTCTGGATTATTAGAACTGATTACCAATAAGTGTTGCAGGCTTATTTAGAGGCCTTCATCCCAGGCACTAATGCAATACTGCTTTCAATTTACTGTCACTCAAATCAGCAGATGGCTCTCTTTAGACATCTTGCAGTATGCATAAATTAAGGAGTCGTACTTAAAGCAGCAGTCGGGGAAAATGCTTATGGAAAAAGTATTAGATTATTCTCTATGGCTGGTCAGCAGAGTCCTTACAGAATCATTTGTGTAATACTGATTTTAAGACTATTTTGGCCTGCCATGACCTGGAGGTATGAAAGATTTATTAAACATCCTGTTCGGTGTGTAACTGTTCATTTATTTATTTATTTATTTGGTTTATAGTGTAGATGTTTTAAGACACACACCCCTTAGGTGTATATTTTAGTTCAGATTTCATTTTATGTTTCAGGAAAGCTGTGTTAAACTGTGGTAATGTTTGAGTCAAGAACTACGTTAATTACATACAAATCACTGATGAACACTATGAACCTTCATTGTATTATTAAATAGAAAAACAGTAATTTAAAATATTGTATACTCTCTGCCTTTTATTCCCATTATATGTTATTGTATGCTGTTTGTGTTCCACATTACAATAACTTTTCTATAGAGAAATGTATCTGTAATACAACGTACTGCAGACAATGTCTTAGTGTCAAGTTGTAAAAAAGGTGTTTATAGCTTTTACAATGTTTTTGTACCACGTTATCTCTTATCAGACATGTCCGTCCTGACAAATACATTTATCCTCAAGCCCTCTTCAGATTGCTACACAAACCTGTCAAAGCTGATATTGCCTTTCCAAGATTTCTGAAGAGATGTCTAAGGAGATACACGCCACAGCGTTGGTCTGATAATGTAAAAAGCTACGAAAAAAATTGGACAACACTCAGCGCTCAGACAGTGTTCAGACTTTAGCAGTAGACAGCAGACATGGCAGGTTGTCTGCAAGTGTTCACTGTATAGTCTCATCAGGCTTATATGGGGTTGGAAAGTGCTTATGAAGGGACTCTATGGACGAGGCTGAAATCATGCACACAACGTGAAGCACAGTGCTAAGAAGTGGATTTTGATGTGAAATCTGTTACTCTTTCACTAATGCAGAAGCACTTTATGTTAGGGAGAGCACATAAATACTCTATTGCACCCATGAACCCATTTGGACCAAGCCCTGGACTTTGGTCTTGTAACCCTGTCGATGAACCATATATTCCTACTTCATACAATGCTTTAACAGAATGAAACCTATAGCCATCCACAGCTGTGCAGCATAGCTGCTAATGAAAATGTGTGAACAAAGACACAGCTCCAGTGGTTTCACTGATTGAATTTGGTCAAGTGCTTTGACAGTTTTATCAAAGCCCCCTTCCAGACATCACATTATGCAGCGCTGTATAATACATTGCACTTTAATGGAGAGGAAAGTGGTCAGTTAAATGTGACCCCTCTCATAAATTATAATCAACAGGCTCTTCCTCATTTAATACAAATAGCTGAGGCCACCGCTCTGCGTTAGTCTCAAACATGCTCCAGTGAAGCAGCATTGGCACAGCAGGACTCTCTCTCAAGACCATCACACACAGATGTCTGCACATGCTAGACCACAAGCATTTATTTAATTTGCTTTTTAAATTAAGATATTATAATTTTGCAGGAGAGGATTACCTGTTCTAAATTTAAAACACATACCCATATCCTGTTACTGCTTGTTTATCAGTTATATAATTTTTACATAGTGAACAATGGAGTGTTTGTCACAGTTGTTGTAAATAATGCTGTCGATATGACACTGAAACAGACATTACATTCTGTGGTCGTTTGAAATAAAAGCTGATGTCATAGAAAGTGACAAACTGTATAATGTTGACAGTGTGTCAGTTGTAACAAATTACCTAATTCCAGCCCTTGAAGACAAAAAAAAATGTAAGAACAGTTATTTATACTGCTGGAATAGTGCAGTGGGATTTAATGCTAATTATTTAATTTGCAAACACTTTTGCAAGTCATGGCCACAATTTAACACCATTTTTAGAGACACAGAGTGTCATTACAGTTAAATAACTGCAACACTTTATTTCACACAGTCTATTTTCATCTACATTTCTGTTTCTTACACATTGATTCTTGTAGACTGAAATTAAGCATAGTCAAAGTGTTCATTATCATTTATACTGAGGGCTTTCAGAGTATTTTTTTCCAGCGGTTTGCTGGAACACTTTGACCCTTCAATGCAAATATACAGGAAATGTGTGCCATTATTCAGAGTAGCAAAATGTCCTGCTGAATTTGAGTAATCACTGACAGACAGATTACTCACATTTTGGAAAGAGGATATACAAATGGATGCAAAGTAATGCGTGCTACAGCATTGCTCTGAGAAATGTTTCTAGAAAAGATGCGCTATTTCTGCAGGCTGAATGGCACCACCACGGTGCACACTGGTGTTAAAAAAAAACCAGGAAATGTGGAGTGTGAGTGTGAAAGCCAGGAGCTGACTGGGTCACAGCGTGAGGGACATCTGTGCAGAAATGACAGCAGATGAAAGACACTATCTTCCGGTCGATGGCACTTTTCCCTTTTTGCTGAAATGACCCCGACACACTCCAGAATTTCACACACATGGTGTAGTAGAGGGCGTAGACAGGGCAGAGCTGACATTGCCCTTTGTACTGGCGCTCTGCTTACGCACCGTAACTCGAGGGTGGAAGCAGCGGATGGCTCCTGTTTGCCTCAGTCTCACGCCGGCTGTTAGTGCCACACTGAATGAACTTTTCATATGTTTTGAAAAATCCAACCTGGCTGTTTTTTTTTTTTGGCATCCAGTTATGACCACATACAAAAGCCCTTTGATTCACACGTTCAGTTTCCTGTCCTTTTTGTTATGTTTTTCAGGGGAGGTTTTGCAAGCGCAGCAACACAAAATAACAAGTGCTTCTGTTTCTGGCTTTTGAGGAAGTGCTGCAAAGTGAAACTTCTTTAGCTTTCTCAGGGAGGTGATTTCACATTTCATTTTGTGTCTTCTCACGAGACAAATGTGAGCATTCTCAGCCAAGGCCGTAAGTCTTGTCTTTATGGGGAAGCGGTCATGTTGTTATCCACGTGGAAAAGAGCACAGAATAACAGAAATCTTCTCATATTTCTTATCCCTCTCCCCTGGGATGTTCTACCTACTGTCATGTTAAACTCAATTATTGTTATATTAATGTTCCATATCAAAGTTTCATATCCAATTAATTTAAAAAAT
This sequence comes from Chitala chitala, assembly GCA_025773905.1. NCBI lineage: Eukaryota > Metazoa > Chordata > Actinopteri > Osteoglossiformes > Notopteridae > Chitala > Chitala chitala. The sequence continues at coordinate 11,839 of JABJVR010003686.1, forward strand.
CAATTTAATCATGACACTTTAAGAAATCTACTCAGACAGGACTGCTTGTTATCAATAATAATCCTGATAAAAGTGTCATTAACTGAAAGTCATCTAAGAGGAATGTCTTCTGAAATGTCAGATGTGCTGATATTAATTTCGACCAGTGGGACGCTTCTTTCATTCCTAGGAATTCAGCACCAGCCATGCAGTGCCAATCAGATCGCAATTACTCAGAAGACCAGTTATGAATGCCAAGCGGAGGACTGCATTAAATTACTGCACCATCACTAGGATTTTATTCAAGCAATACTATATAAACGGCCATATTCTAGGCTGCAATGCCCAAATTCCATTTATTGCTTTTTTTCTCTTGTTAAATTTTAATGGTAATAAATGTCAGAGTAAATAAGCTAATATTAAAAACGTATTAAAAAGGCACCTACAGACACAAGGTGGCGAGTTTAATGAGCACGTGTAGGGTGGACGACCACGCGAGATGGTCAGGATATTCTCTGTGCCAGCTTTCTGCAGAGAGAGACAAGGAGCTGGGGAAACTGTACGTGATGTACGTGTACGAGTACCACTAGTTCAGGCTGTGCTCGTTTATTTATAAAATATAGCGATCCGAACGTGACGAAATGCCGTGTAACAAATGGAAGCCTCACGCTTCATGGACTCGCACTCTTCTATATCATCAGACTACGTGCCAGAGGTCCTCTGCAGTAGCTAGTTAAAATGTTGCTTAAAAATGCACGGCGGTTGTCTATAAACGTTATATACTTTTATCTTACTTTCCTCATGCCTTTGAAGTTAGTGCAATAGCTGGGATTTGCGTACAGTAAAAATACTGTGCAGACACAATTTCATGTGAGAAAACAAGCAGAAAATGCATGATGGAATTGAAAGTATTGCATGTATCAAACAAAAGCAATGTCATAACCGCAAATAGTTAACCAAATAAAGAAACGCTAAGGATTTCGAGTTCCAGAAAAAAAAAAACTTTGAAAAAGCAAAGGAACTCAACAATTCAGATAAAATAAAAACAAGACCCAACACCTACATTATTTGTAGGGTTTTGCTTTGCACTTTGTAACTGTTTGTAAGATATAAAGAAATTAACTGTGCTTGGTTCATCTCAAGAGCAACTGAAGACCAGAATATAAATGTTTACACTTGAAGTTCTATGCACTATATCGCTGTCTTCAAAACAGGCACAACATCACGGTAATAACAGTTTTACAGTGGTTTCTCCAGTCTGGTTTCCAGGCTATCAAGTACTAATCAAATGCAGCTTTAAATTAAAACTCTTTTAACTCTTGATGTTACACAGCAAAGCGGTGTGAGGGTTTTCACTCATTTTGTTTGTTTCTCCTAACCTATGAAAGGAAGCGTTTTGACACGTTCTGTACTCTTTGGCATAGACAAACACATACCAAGAAGACAGTGTCATGACAGTTCATCTATTTTCATAAAGTAAATAAGAATAATTTTTCTCACCTTTGGCATGGATTTGTTATTTATTTTTTATATGACACCACATGGCCTACATAAACACTAGTATATGTACCTTTCTGCATCAGATCAAGTCTTTCCAAATGCCTTAAATGACTTTGGTAGCTTGCATAGACTTGAGTAAGTAAATAAGCAAATGGAAGCCAGAGGTGAGGGGGAGTGATGTCAGGCAGAAAATAACATCCCAATCCCTCTCCTCTGTGCTGGAAAACAGCAGGTACAGCAGCGTCCTCCGAAGTGGACAGTGTTCCTCACATGGCACTCACCACGTGTCTCCACCTCACACCTCATTTTATACAACACTGACGAGAGCAGACACATAATTAATGTTCACGAATTACAGTAACTGTGCAGCTTCAATTAGCTGTATGCCATCCATGCTCCTGCTGTTTAAATAAACTTAATAAACTGGAAAAAAATAATTCAAAACCCTGGAAACCTGTATGCTTTGAAGGTTACACTAACTATGAATCAGTTTTTAACATTCATACAGTCATACAAAAATAATTCAACAGTGTATGTGTACATGTCCTTTGAGGTTATGCTTTCCCCAGTACAAGTGAGAACCTAAATCCTGCAATTCAATGGCGATCGTTTTAACAATTTGCTGTTTAGGAATATTCATGTATTCTTCATTCAGGTGTAAAACAGAAATGGAAATGAAAAACTTTCATTTCTTCCTTATTCTTTCTCAATCTTCTTATAAATGATCTTTACATAATCTACAACAAAGTGATTAAAAACCTTGAAGTTACCACTGACCATGACCTTTCACTGAAACATAAAACTCAAGAGTGACCTTTTCGCACCTGAATAGTAGCTTATAAACGGCCATGGCCATTGGATACTAGCCAATGATAAATAACATGACAAAGTCTCTACCCTGTATAGTTTAAATTAGCCATGAATATTTTACAGTAAAATACCATGTTCATCTTCAAAAATGTACCCAAAAAGTACACACCTACATTGTGTCTTTTATGTTTAAGGAATTTCTATCCTTATTCTGTCACAACAAAAACAGGTAGAAGCACTGGACTAAGGGGCAAAATTAAGATGGAATTATGATGGCTCTGTTTTGAAGTTTTAATTAATAACAAAAATGTAACGAAAGAAACTGTTGCAGTGTGCTACATCATGTTTTATTAAGCCCCCTTTAAAATGCAGGGTCTGGAATTGTTCTCTCTCCTTCTCTCCTCTGTACATTCTGCTCTATTCTTTACACTGCACCCTGTTATTAATTATACATATAACTATAGTGGTGCAGTTTCAGGTTAATCACACTCTTTATATTTTATGCTAATTTTTTCTGCTTTTCAGCACCTCTCTGTTCACATTTTTTATCCTCATTGGAATTCTGTTGTCGATCATTTCCATGCGTGTCACTCTGGTCAAACATTGGACCATACATACTGTTCGAGCAGTATAGTCATGTATAGCTTTGCTGTTTTGTTACACAGAGCAAAAAATGGTGTGGACGAACATGTAAGAATTTGAATACAGGCACAGAAAGGAAGCAGCTGTGTTTATCAGATTCATTGTACCTGATGTAATGGTTAATTATTAACTATATTGGCAAAGGAAGATAATATGTCATGATTGATTTCCGTTGCCCTCCCCCGAATTCCAACATTGACATGTAGGTGTTAAAACCTGCATTCTAGTGTTGACCATGTGATCATGCATAATCACAAACAAAATAATTGCAGTTATAAACCCTGTCAAAGGCACATAGGTCACAATAAAATATTAGTGGTCTTAGCTCATGAAATTGTCAGGTTATGTTTTTATAAGCATATAAACTAACATTGCTGCATTAGATATATATGGGTAATGTAATGTAATCTGGAAGTTTAGTCATGTCAACTGGACTTCTTAAAATGGAAGTCCAGTTGACATGACTAAACTTCCATATAACCTCACCTGGACGACTGAGAATTTTAATAGACAAATATAATGTAATGTAGGCAATGTTGCAGGTAGGATTCATAGATGCATGTTTGTTTAGACATGCAGCTATGAATAATTATTCAGATTGCCTTGTAATTTCTTTAGCCTTTGCAAGACACCTCTCTGTTCTGGCATTTGTGCCAGGGCACAGGTCTACATGTTTTGTGTGTGTGTGTGTGTGTGTGTGTGTGTGTGTGTGTGTGTGTGTGTGTGTGTGTGTGTATCTCAGGGTTTGATGGGTTATATAGTCACTCAAAAGGCTGAGATCTCAGCCTCTTCAAAAGTCCTCTGTCTAACTAGAGACAATGTTCTGTGTATTAAAAGACAAAATCCTTGTGAAAGCTTCTTAATTTT
>JABJVR010003687.1:0-15633 GCA_025773905.1 Chitala chitala
AACCACCTCCCCCCCCTTGAACATTCATTCTCCAGGTGCAGCTTTGGCACAGAGAAGAGACGTGCTACACCCTGCAGCCCCACACCCTGGCCCTGCTGGAATGACAGCGCTATTCAAGATTTATTAATGACTAACAACTGACAGCAAGGAAACTGCTGACATTAATAAGAATATTCCTATTTTAGCGCAGCCAGTTCATTGTGGTGTGCATTATCATTATCGTCAGGGTGCTCTTTGTTGAAGTTTTTTAATGGGAAGTTCCTTTTTTAGCACAGACAAACCAATCACTGACAAGTCATTTCCGTGGAGTAGCAGTCAAAGATTTCAATACTTTCATTTGTTGCAGGGACTCTGCTGTTGTTTAGGCACATCAAATCTGAATTGTTTTGGCAAAGTATCCTATAGGAGGATTTGGTCAGACAATACATGCATATGTTTGTTGCCATTATTAAATTTAAGCAAATCTCTGTTGTTACATTATATGTTCCATTTAAACTTCTTGATCCAGATTTATAAAATACAAAAATAGTTGTGCGAGTGACTGCTGCATTTCTATAAATAATAAAATACATATAAGCAATCATTTTATGATTGCATAACCTCAATAAAAAGCACAATCTTGATGCTGAGCACAGCAGCCAAAACGTAACAAGAATTTCTTTGAGCAGCAGCTGCTGTCACCAATTTCAGGTTATAACCAAGGAATAAAGAACAGCCAGTGGTACCTGGCTGCTGATTGGCCCAGGATGGCTGGCTGCCTTTGCCATTCTAGTTGCCCTGGGAGACAGCTCAAGCCTGCCTCTGCACAGCCATGCACAGTAAAGCAGCAAAGGGCTCCTTCTTTTACCACAGCCATTAACCCCTATTAATACTTAAAAGCACATCTTGTTCCCCATGGGACAGCCATTTCCTGCAACACATGCTGAGTTTTTATGGATGAGGCATAGCCAGAGAAATACAAGCAGCAGTGATCTGTTTCTACTCACAGAGACCTGTCAATATTAACAGCACGCAGTCAAAAGGTGAGACACAAGAGCCCACACCTAAACATGAGTATGACTGTTCTCATTTGAATCCAGCATCACGGTCACTCCTTAGAAATTTTATACCCATTTCAGTGCAGGGAAAACAAATGAAATCCCTTTATTAGTTTTATTTTATGAATCCGTATACATGTGTCAGTGAAGTTAAAAAAAAAGGAGGTCATAGCCATCACATACCCATATCTTACTATATTTAATTCAAATCTGTAAATCTCATTAGAGAGAGCATCACAACTCAGGTAAAAAATAATAATAATTGATGGCTTAATTACTCAGGAACCCAGAATAAGCTTTTGTGCTGTGCTTACTCTGACACCACTGAGAAACATGTCTCACACAGCTTCGCGCTTAACGTTTCATAAATGTTTAATGCGGTTAAGAGGCACAACAAAAGTGCATATTAATGTACATGCAGGATAATTTACCTGAAGCTCAGTGTCTTCGTGTCACTGTCACTCACTGCTTTGACATTATATTTCTGCATCAAAGACTCTTGCCTCTTGCCCTCTGGGACATGTGACTCACCACCACAGACGGAACTTGACAGACGACTTGCTGTACTGTTGGCCGTTCCACTCTCTTGAAAACTCAGAAGTACACGTCAGGTTTTTGTGATGAGCCTCTGCCACGGCCTGCACAGACACTGCGTCTTCATCTATGGGCAATATTAAGGCACAGGGTGATCAGTTAGGGTCTCTAACTTCACACAGTCAGGATGCAATTATATCATTTTATACACGTTTTGATCCAAACGCTTCATTATTATTTTTTTTTTTGTAGAATAGTTCCTGTCTGGCACTGTAGCTTTCGTGATGTCATTGTGACATCTTGTGGCTCATTTATGTAACTACACCAAAATATACTACAGTAAGTGTACATTCAAAGGCCTATCAATTCTTAAATCAACTGAAAATTAAAACAGATAAACTCTGTATTTAAAAAACATTTTATAGTTGAAAGTATGCAAATAATTATAACACACCTTCAGCTGTTGTGGACTTACAATGCTAGTAATTTCCTCAACATGGTCACGTTGTGGTCTGTAGGCTGTGAACAAGGCCCCTCCCCACTGCGGTGTGGTCTGTAGGCTGCGAACAAGGCCCCTCCCCACTGCGGTGTGGTCTGTAGGTTGCGAACAAGGCCCCTCCCCACTGCGGTGTGGTCTGTAGGCTGCGAACAAGGCCCTTCCCCTCTGCCACCAAGTTGCAGAGTGTCTCCAGCAGAGCCAGAAAGAGGGGTCTGCGGTTTCTCACACAAGTTTCTACCTCAGCATGTGTCTTTGACAAGGTATCAGTAGGTCAATTAAAAATTAAAAATATAAATGCCTTTGAAAAAGGGAAATTTTAATTGTTTATTAATTAGGTTGTGAAACACTGTGGGGAAAGCTGGGAAGGTATGATAAGAAAAATAATGGGGAGGGATTGAAGATGGGCAGACACCTATGGGCTTAATTATTGTTCCAAGGCTGGACACGAGCGCGTGGGGAAAATAGGCCGTTGTGCAGGGGAAGAAACGTGAGCACGAGTGTCCACTTGTTTGATGCAGTGATTGATATTAACGAAGGCTTTACCTGGTGTCACCCTCTGCATACACTCGTGCCTTTTTGTGCCTTACAAACAGAAAAACATTTGCTATGATTTAGACAACAGCAAAGTAAACAAGTGTCTTTATAATAGCTGTGCATTTGTCTTCAGAAAGATGCCTATAGGAGGTATCAAAATCCTAACAAAGCCTTGTGAAACTTGAAAGCCAAGGCAAGCATAGGCACAATAAATATGCTCTTTGCAAAGGGAATGTAGCTTAGCTGTAGTTGGGGGAGTGATAGCTGAGGCTGAGGAGAGAGACGACAAAAGCAATTATCATTAGCTTCGATTCAGCAGAAAGTTGTGCAAAGGAGCGATGCTTCAAAAGCTCAGCACTGAAGACCGGCGGATTAGTGTTGATCACCTTTGTTACTAATGGGATTCAATCCTCTCATTCTACATGAACAGCATCATCACGCCAACTGCGTTATCCCGACAAACAACGGTTATGAAGTGACTCGACCCAAAACTGACCTGGCACAAACACTTATTTACACAGGATCATGAAAATTGGCTTTCGGTTCCATGGTTTTTCCTCTGGGTCCTGCAAGTTCAGAAGGGTGGGCAGATTCCCAGCTAACAATTTTAGGTTAGCAGAACATTCCTAGAACATTAGGATGAATTCTAGGAACTAACACCCTGTCCAATTTTCTAGATGTTCTAGTAAAGTTGTGGAAAAGATGCAGGGAACCTTGTTGGAGAACGTTCTTAGGACATTATGATGAACATTCTAGGAAGCAACGACCTGCCCAGTTTTCTAGATGTTCTAGGAAACCTTTTTTATAGTACTATATTAATCCCAGAGGGAAATGACTTCTCTGCATTTAACCCATCCACTGAGGGTCGAAGTGGGCAGCCAGCCACCTTCGGCACCTGAACTAGCGCCGAGTGTCTTGCTCAAGGACACACCTGGCTGTGCTGGGATTCGGACCAACACACTTCCACTTCCCAGCCTCATGTTCTACCCATTGAGCCGCTAGATTGTTATGAATGTCAATGTTTCAGTGTTTTCATATTTGGTTCCCATAACATAATTTACAATTTCTTCTAGCAATGTTTTTTGACTTTGGTTCCCATAACATTATTTGGCATTTGAGCTAAGAATATTGTCCAAACTTGGTTCCCATAACGTTCTTTTTTTGTTAGCTAATATTGTAAGACCATTAAAAGAATGTTACTTATGTAACATTGCAACAGAATCCTCTACTACAAACTTAATAAGATCGTTATATAACCAGTCGTGTTGCTGCTAGAATATAAACAAATATAAAAACAGCACTTGTCAAAATGTATGTATTCATTGTTACTGTATATAACCATATAGGGTCATATAGGGATGAAATAAGGTCTAGTTGGGCCCCACAGCTATTATTTAGTTTTATTACAGCCAAAAATATAATAATGTGCATAAACTGCTTATCTTTCCAAAGTTATTAATAGTGTTTAAGTTTCAGAACAGTTTGACTAGTTATAAAGAGTAAAGAAGTACAGAAGGATTCTAAAATTGGTGTCCAGTTTTGAACAGCTTTCAGAGAAGGCTTTCTTTCACAGTGATGAGTTAATAGTCATGGCTAAGCTTGTGTCTATAATTAATCACCTAAGAGATAATCAACTAGAAGTGCTAATAGAAGCATCACAGGCCATGTGTCTCAAAGGACGTCCTCGTTACATCTCATGTCCTGCCTGTGACAGGAGACTGGCTTCGTAGTGGGTGAGATTCTCTCCGGCATCGTGGCGGTTAGCTTATTACTGCTTTGCCGGCTAACTTCTCATGTCTTTGCTTGATTCGTGAATTAGGTCTGTGGCCTGATGATGCACTCTGAGCTGGCAGAAAAAATTGTATTTTGAGGACACTTTAATGCTGTCCACCTCTGCAGCCATTTTGGATTCAAACTAAACTCATGGTTTGTTAATTTCAATATGGTTACACACCGACCTGCATGAAGTACATTTTCAATTTTGTCCAAACCAGCATCAGTCTATTTAGCTGCATTTGTGCCAGCTTATGCCACTGAAATATTCATTTGTGATATAAAGATTTGTTTACACAGCAATGCCTGTTGGAGGACCCTGTTTTAGCTGGGATCCATCAGTCTTTTAAAACAGCAGGAAAACTCTGGCTGCACAGTGTATCTAACATTTGTCTTCGCCAAAGATGATTTTGCGTTGCCGGTTGGATCAAACCGAAAGAGTGAAATGTGATTTTGTCACTGAAGCCTACTCCAGTGCCCAACAGGAAGCATTTTTAAAATACAAAATTTCTTCCCGTTGAACCTAATGAAGGTGTTTGACACCCTCATGCCTTTGTCACTACAGTTAAGATACAGGTAGAACTTGCTTGTTAGAGCTACACCTTAGTGTCACTGAAAGCACAGCAAAAACTTTGTATTGTATGTTTATTGCAGATCTTGGGAGCAGTTAGGGCAAGAGTTTGAATATTAGAACCAGTGTGTGTGCCAGAGCAATCTGATCTGTTCATTAGGACAGCAAGATGCTGGATTAAACATGTACTGACAGTAATAACAAAATAACTACCCCCAAGCCGACACGATGTCATCCTCTCAGGTTCATCTTGTTATAGAGGGAGGACAGCATGTCAAGAAAGGAGAAGACCGGGGGACAGGTAGAACAAGTCAGCAGCAAGGTACATTGTGAAGGCTTATCAAGAGAATCTCCTTCTTCCTAGGTGGCAGGCAGTCATGTGCACAGAAGGAACTTTGCTGCTATTAGTAATCTGACAAACAGACAACCTGTACATCCATGCTGAAGTTTGTCCCATTGTGCTGCCATAATTTACATTTTTATTCATTTACCAGATGTCTTTGCCCAAAGCATCTTACAATGAATAAGAGTACATGTACATGTCATGAACGAGGTCAAACAGTATCAGAGAATCTATCTGACAGTAAGTGCTGTCATATAATCAAAGTGCACAAGGTTAAGTCAGTCAATTGTCATACAAGTCATACAAGTAAAGGGAAAAGCATAAACATATAAAATGTATGTTTTGTATAAACTAGAAAAACATGTACAAACAAACAGCCTTGCAACAATGGAGTAAAAGGAAGCAGAGATGATGAAGGTGAGGTTTTAAGTTCTGAGGTGCTCCCTGAAGAGATGAGTCTTCAGTTGCCTTCCGAATGTGGACAGGGACAATGAAGTTCTCAAAGCTAGAGGAAGCTCATTCCACCATATAGGCGCCAGAGTTGAGAAGAGCCGAGGTTTACCAGTCTTCAGCAGGGATGCGACCAGTCTCTTCCCATTAGCGGACAGCAGAAAACGGGTGGGGACATAGCTTTTGATACAGGACTGGAGGTAGCCTGGAGCAGTCCCATTGATGGCCTTGTACGTCAGCATCAGGATATTGTATGTGATGTTTGCCTGGACCAGAAGCCAATGTAGCGAGATGAGCAGGGGAGTGACATGCGCCCATTTGGGAACTGATGACTCCTGTAGGTTCCTCTGGTCACGGGTTTAACACAGTAAGACACAACCGTGTGTTGTCCAGGTTACACATTCAGTTGGTCAGTATTTCACAATGAATATTTTATTCATTTTAAGCCACTGATAATACCATTGTAATTTAAAGAGCTCCAGAAAATTATGATTAAAGCATTAGAAGTCAGAGAGTGTGGGCTCAAGAAAATGCTGACTTTTGCACCCCACACACCTGTCAATGTTCCTGTAAACGTAGGGCCTCGCCACAAGATGGTGAGTGTGATACTATCCTAGCTTGCAGGTAACTGCAACTGGGCTGGACATGAAAGCCTTCAGAGGTCAACCAGACTTTTCACAAAAACCTTTCAGGGTGCTGAGATGCCAGCTCTTCTTTTAACAACAGCAGGACTGTGGGCTGCAGAAGCACACAATGTCAGGCTGAAAGGACTCAGAGAGTGATGCTGCCATGGAAAGAAGGTCATAGGATCAAATCCCAAGGAGAGGTGGGTGGAGAGGTAGAGGCGTAGTCTCTCCCCAGTGAGGAAGCAGTGGTGCTTACTGAGCAGAAAAGTAGGCCCTCCCTGGAACCGCACACACAACAACTGAAGTGTGCGGTTCCCATCGTGCAGACAGGACTGCCGCCGCAGCCTTTTAAAATGCATTCATCTTTTATCAGTGTAAACAAAGACAGGGGCTTCTGTTTACACTCACGCTTTTGACCTCCTTTTTTTGAAAGGCGTCACGGGAGTTCCAGCTCACTGCTTGAATTTCTCCAGCTCTTAGAGAAAGGTGGAGTGCTCACATTCTTGAATGAAGCTACCTCAGGGACCACTGTCAAGCAGTTGTGCATGATAGACAAAAACACACACACACACACACACACACACACACACACACAACTACATAACATCTGACTCTAACCTGCTGGTGTGTATTACTTCACATGTTTACCAGGGGGCGCTAAACAGAAGGCAAAAATGTTTCAATAAAGTGGATCTTGACAACAAGGCCACAGGTTTTATGTAGATATTCAATTTTCCTGTAAAGGATAAAACTGATGTATGTAAAATCTGTAATTATATGTCCTCCTGAAAGTTTTAGCTTTATATTAGAAACTGATTTTAACTTTTATATCGAAGTCGGCGTACTCTCTGTCTTGTATGTTTCATCTTGTGGTGTGTATTTGCACTGTTTGCACATCTTTTGCACTCATGCACTTTATGTAATTAGGGTCTTATTAGTTTTTAACATTAGATATGTGTATCTCATGCAGCTATATGTTATTATATGTAGCACCATGGTCTTAGAGGAACGTTATTTCGTTTCACTGTGTACTGTACTCACTGTATATGGCTGTAATCACAATAAAACCACTTTGACTTGACTTGAAAAAAGTATTAACCTGCATAAACAACATTAACCATTACTTTTTTCATGCAATGCTTCAAGTAATTATGTGACATTGTTGAACATACAATTTCACTTCAGTTGCCAATGTATGCATGAATCTGTAGATATGTATTTTAAACTCAACATTTTAAAGTGCATTGTTTTTACATGTAAGGATGTGGTCATTAATTTTGACCTTTCATTGGTATCTAGAATCAGAATAGAGCTGATTCAGAGAAACACAGTATTAAGAATTCTTACCTATGCACTCTCTTGGAAACATAAAATTAGCATTTTAGTCACTTTTGGTTTGACCTTATCAAGCTCGGGCAGCTAATTAAACAGAACATGCCCACACACGCCCTGGTATAGCTCTGCTCAGCTACATGTTGCAAAACTGCTATCAGCCCCAATGGATTCCTGCATGCACAGCAGGCTAGCATTCTGCTGAGGTAGTATGCTGTTGGCCAGCTTACTGCAACCCAAGGTTATGATTCACCACTGCTATTTAACACAAAACCAGGATCTCTAAAGTAACAACATCCCTGTGTTTGTGTGTCTGTGTGTGTGTGTGTGTGTGTGTGTGTGTGTGTGTGAGTGGGAGTTTCTCAGCTTTTGAAAAAAATTTTTGGTGAGAATCTCACAATTCACACCTTTGCAAACATGCGTGTACACACGTGCACAGAAGGACCGGGGAGCTGATGAAAGAAATTGGCCAAGCAAGATGGCTTGGAAACAGCAAGCGATTTGGAGACAATAGATTGTGGGGGTGCAGTTATGTGGAACCCAGTTACTCTTTTGTTCACTATCACTCGTGCACAGTGCAGCTTTGTCATGCTGAGTTTTAAAAGAGTGACGTCAGGACCATAATCCTGGTAATACTTTGAAAATGAATCCCTGCCTACCCAAGGTATTGAGAGAAGGAGGAAAAGTGCTTAGAGTTATAAATTTGGATGATGCATATCATGTAAAGATACTCTTCTTGTGATACACAACTAATAACATGCCCAAGGAAAGGCTTTTGTCCATTTGAGCCAATGCATTCAGTTCCAATTATCCTTACAATTGTGTACCTCTAATTCCCTGGATTAGACTGAACAGAGAAACATTTCACCACGGTATGAACGTTTGCTGCCACAGGGAACGTGATCAATACAGAGAGTCCATCTGCACCCAACCCTCTCGAAGCCCCTCCCTCGTTAACCTCCTTTGTATCCTGACAAGCTGTGGTTGAATTTCCCATCCTGGTGCTCCTATCTTCGATGGTCACATTCTCCTTAGTGTTCCAAGTCTGGGCACGCTCTCCTTACTGCTCTGTTTAATGATTAACATGTATTGACTGCCCATTTTGTCTCACTCATGACTCATGTCTTCCTTGATTTGAAGTGTTGTGATTGGTCGTTGAGGGTCTGATGCTGTCTGGCTGGATCCTGGGGTCACCCCAGGGCTCTATGTGGGGTCACATATCAACCTACTGTGTAAGATGTTGCCATATAGAAGGTGGGTAATTTTTGCCCAGCAGCTTTGGTGCAGAATGCTTGAACAGATAAGGATACCCCCAGAATTTCTTGCCTCTGTCCCTAAAACCAGCTGGGTGTTTTTTGGTTCTGTTTCATCTTTTTGGGCTGTAAGCACTGCATGCTGCACATGGTGGCCATTGTTTCGCTGAGAAGTGTTAATTAGTGTTAATCAGTGAAGAACACCCATTATTTTCTATGGTTTCTCATAAACAGACATGCATGTGGTCTGTGCTGGACCATCAGCATGCTATTATTCTCCTATGAAATTTTACTCTTCTTGAGAATTTTTTCTACACAGCTATAAATAAATCCCAAATTTTAAAATCTACACTTAAAACATTCTACAAAATGTTATTGAACATGCTTCTTGCAAAGCCATGCTTTTGACAAACTAAGGGCTCAAAATTGTAGAATAATACTAATAAGTCATTACTTGGAGTAATGGGTAATTCCAGTGCTCACCTTGCAGATAACCCTCTTTGCATGCTTTTTCACTAAACCAGGTACTATTTTTTTCTTCAAAACAGTATCAATGGTAAAGGTACGTCTTAATAATGAAGTAAGAAAGATTATAATTATGGATCCCTGGACGTATTGTCATGCCCTTGCCTGTCATGTCCCCTATGTCCACTAGATGTCGCCCTTTTCCTTGATCGCTTGTTTTTCCTGCTATGTCATTGGGGTAGTTGTCCTTAACATTTCCACCTGTGCCTTGTTTCCTTGGTTCCCTATATATACTCTCTGTTTATTTTGCTCCCTTGCCAGTTATTGTATGGTTATGGTTGTGCTTAGTACTGTGACTAGCTGAGTATAGAGTTTCCAGTGATTTGTTTTCCATAGATGCCTGTTAGTTTTGTTTTGCCCTTGTTTCCCTTTGTAACCTTGCCTTACCCAGTAATAAACTATGCTTTTACAAAACAGGGGCAGGTTATTTGCACAACCAACAGGGAATAAACATGTTTGCAAGTCCCAACCAAAGTACCAAAGTGTCAAATAAGTATCACTGCTGGTTTGGTACTTCAGTACTGGTACTACTACTGAATTGAAAGTGGAAATGGAAAAAGGGATGCACTGATTTTTTATCGCCAAAAATTTGGTAGCATTTGCATGGTAAATTTTGGTGCAGTGGAAAACCGCTCTTAAGAAATATGTAGGGAAGGACATGGAGCCTATCCCAGGCAGCCTAGCACACAAGGCAGGATACACCCAGGAGAGAGTGCGAATCCATTGTGGGCAGTAATGTAAGTAATACCAATAAACTGCAGAATTGCTAATACCTTAACCTTAACTAAACATGAAATATATCCTGAAAGGCCAAGATAGTTCTAAAGCAAACATAGTTATGACAGCGACAACTTCAGTGCAGAAGATTCCAGCGAAATCCATACACAGATGTGCATATTGCCTGCTAGAACATATAAAAGATGATGGATAATGTGGATAATGTCCATCTTTACATATCTCTGATGTACAAGGGGCGCAATCATTAATGTATGCATTTCAGTGGACCTGCTCTTTTCAGGAAAACCAATGTTAAAACTCTTCACTGGGTAAATAATGAAGCCAACTGTAGGGATCTGTGCATGGGAGTGTAATTGGCTGTCACATCCTGGCTGCAGCGGTCAGAGGAGTGTAGGGTCAGTGTGTGTTAAGCATATGGGCCAGGCAGAGACTGGGGTGGAGTGACATGAGGTGAGGATACGGGGGTTACATAATGGTTGGGGGGTATCCAGTAAGTTTCCTGCAATGAAAGCAAAGGTCACTCCTCAATTCTACCTTATACAGTACATGTTGTACAATTTACTGTGGTGTGTGGGGGTGTATGTCGGTCCCACTCAGTTCTTTACCATAAGACATGTGATCTGTCACACCTACATTTGATGAAAATGGCAGCCACAAGTGAGAATATTCACCCCTTCTCTTTTGTGTTTGACAGCACCCTTCAAGCCATTTCTACCTGCACCACTATTAACAGTGTAGTGGATCACAATGATGTTTTAAGACAAATTCTGTGACTCTTTGTTCCCAGGCAAATGAAAAATTTAATTAAACTGTGTGTCATAATCCCACAGAGTTCAAGTTCAAAAGTGACAATTCACCCAACATTGCTAAGTCCTCATTTCAAATGGAGAAACAACCTATAGTGCATGCTTTGGCTAGGGCTGTCAATCATCCTTTCACATCCTGCTGCTAAGGCTATTAAAAGACGGACAATACGGTACACACTTCTCGGATCTGCTGTTTGCAATCCCAGCCTTGGATGACATTCTGTACTGTAAATTGTGGTTTTTCAGGTTGTAAGCCATAACACCCAGCTGCACTTTTTCCAAGTCTTCCCATGTTCCGCAAACACAGTAAAACATTTTTCCCCCCTCTGGGAATTTGCATTTACATAAATTTAAATGTTCACAGTAATTTCTGAAAGTTTTTAGACTATTCCTGTGCAGTGAAATCTAGTTATAAAGTTTACAGTAGGACTGTGATGTTTTCAGAGCATCCCTGTGTGAGCAGTCAGGTGTCGTCAAATGGATGCTAACCACAAGAGGCAGAAGAGAAGAGGACTTTTGTGTTGGCAGCTACAAAGACACCATCAGCGCTGTTCCGCCGTATAAGGCTCCTTGTTTATTGTATTGTAATTTGCCGCTTGGTCCAGCCAGGTCTGATTGCCCCGGTAAACTAGATGGCAAAGGTACTAAAGTACAGACTATGCTACTGTTGAGAAGCTTGGTGCAAAAAGCAGTCTTCACTGAAGACATGCTTCTTATTTTAAGGAAAGAGCATGGCTGTTTATGCCATATGCAAGCACAAACAAGGTGCAGTTGGGGACCTACTGGGTTCTGTCTGACAGGTGCTGCTAAAGGAGGGAGATGCTGGATAACCTTTCAAATCAGTTTAGTAGTGTGGAGTATAACGTGAACATGTCTTAATTGTCAGTGAGTCAGTTAGGCTTCACCAGGCTGCTGGACGTTAGGGCACGACTCCACCAGTGCCTCATGTGGGTTTCATGCAGTATGGGGCACCCTACCCACTTTGGCTCCTTTGCCGTTCCCTGCCTTTAACCTCTCTATCACTGCACAACACTGCAAGGTGCAGCAGACAGCAGGTTAAGACAAGCTGACATTGACAGCGGTCATACTGTACCAAGCCTGCCTTCCTTCATTATTTTAATGTCAAATTGTAATGTTGTCACCGTTTCAAATTATGTGGCTCTTTCCAGCATTACTGTGTCACAGTTTAACCTTAGGAAATTACCTTTATTCAATGCATCTTCCATTTCACGGAAATGTTTTTTTATTGGAGCTTTTATAATGTAACAAAGTGGCCTCACGCAGGTTGGGTTCTATTTCCTAGCAGGTTTATTAGCCAACGTCAAGTTGAAGTCCAAAAACACAGATGGAGAGCAGGGGTCAAAAGCAAATAAGTCAATCCATTGGATAGAAAATAGAAAAATGCAGGGAACAGGACATAGCAGGACAGAAATCGAGACAGGGTTCAGGCACATGACAGGAAATGGAAATCAGGTGCATGCCGTGATTGAACATATATGCATAAGTGTAGTATTTGCAGTGAATAAGTGGCTGAGTGAATAACTGTGTCCCAGTGTTTATTGGCTGGTGTGAGTGGAAGGTGGTTTCTTACAGTTGTTGTAATTGAGAGACAGACTGTGAATATCTGTCTCTGATATCTGAATGGAAATACAGTATCCAAATGTGAGGATCAGTGAAACAACACCAGTGTCTAATAATAAAAATACATTATTATTTTTATTATTATTATTAATAATATTGTTGTTATTGTTGTTGTTGTTGTAATGCCACAGCTTGAGGTGATGAATAGCTGGTGATTTTGGTGTGCTTCAAGCCCTATCCAATTCTTCAATAATAATAATAATAATAATAATAATAATAATAATAAACAATCATGTTTGTTACATCTTTGAAAAAAAAAACCTTTGCTCATTAATTACCTAGTTTATCAGGAGTGACAAGTGGTGGATGTGGGACCCATCTCGAAGAGGGTACAACCTGCACTCTCTCAACTGGCATCCAGGGGTTCTGTTGGCACAATATGGGCCTACACATGCCCACACACACATTTACTTTTGGGTTGAGATTTTGCTGAATGACGCCAAGCTGATTTTCTGGGATATGAGGATTTTTTTATCAATCTAATAGTGACCCACTGTGGAGGGGGGGCAGGGGGGCAAAAAAAGTGACGAGAAGCAGCAACTGGTAGGTCAGCACTGACCGTCATGCTCACACATCAGAGGAGCTCTGGGTAAGGTCACACACCTGTGACCTTAATACTCCTAGTTCACATCCCCAGAGAGCTGTAGCTATAATCAGAAAGGTTAAACTGAACAAACACACCACTGCTTCATCTATGCAAGACTGTAAAATTATCATTTCATTTTGAGCAAAACATTAAATAGCAGAATAATAACATTGATATCACACATTTCAAACACAATTGAATAGCACCCAAAGAAGTCCAACACAAACGCAGTGTGGTCAAGAGGTAAAAAAAATACATACACTTGGTAAACAAGTTAAGCCATATTTAGACATGGACATTATACTTCGTAAAATCTCATCTGGGTTTTATCAAAGCCATTGCATAAAAAAACTAATTTAACTAGTTATTATTGGCGTTATGATTAACCCAGCCACTAAGGTGGAATTCGTCCACCAAGGTGTTGGTCCCAAGCCCGGATAAATGGGGGGGTTGCGTCAGGAAGGACATCCGGCATAAAATCTGTGCCAAATCAAACATACGGTTCACGAACAAATTTTCCGTACCGGATTAGTCGAGGCCCGGGTTACCAACGACCGCCATCAGTACTGTTGACCAACAGGGTAGTGGTGGCAATTGGGCTACTGTTGGGCAAAGGAGGAGAAAGAGAGGGAGAAGGCATGTCCAGAAGAAGCAGGAGAAGAGGAAGCAAAAAAGTGTGGAGGTAAAGGTAGGAACCCTGAATATAGGCACTATGACAGGTAAAGGAAGAGAGCTGGCTGACATGATGGAGCGGAGAAAAGTAGATATATACATATATATGTGTGTGTCGAAGAGACAAAGTGGAAAGGTAGTAAGGCCAGGAACACTGGAGGTGGGTTCAAACTGTTCTACCATGGTGTGGATAGGAAAAGAAATGGCATAGAGGTAATCCTGAAGGAAGAGTATAGTAAGAGTGTACTGGAAGTGAAGAGAGTATCTGATAGGATGATTAGTGTGAAACTTGAAATTGAAGGGGAAATAATAAATGTCATCAGTGCGTATGCTCCACAAGTGGGATGTGAGATGGAAGAGAATGAATATTTCTGGAGCGGGTTAGATGAAATGGTGATGGGTGTACTAAAGGAAGAAAGAGTAATGATAGGAGCAGACTTTAATGGACATGTAGGGGAAGGTAACAGAGGTGACGAGGAGGTGATGGGAGGTACGGTGTCAAGAAGAGGAATGAGGAAAGGCAGATGGTGATAGATTTTGCAAAAGTATGGAAATGGCAGTGGTGAATACATTTTAAAAAGAGAGAGGAGAATAGGGTGACTTACAAGAGTGGAGGAAGGTGCACACAGGTGGACTATGTTCTATAAGGAGATGCAATTTGAAAGAGATTAAGGACTGTAAGGTGGTGACAGGGGAAAGCATAGCTAGACAGCATCGTATGGTAGCCTGTAAGATGACCTTGGAGGTTTGTAAGAGAAAAAGGGGGAGGACTGAATCAAGGATCAGAGGGTGGAAACTGAAAGGGGAAGCCCTTTGTGTGAAATTCAGGAAGGAGGTGAGCCAGAGGCTGGGTGCACACAAAAAGGTACAGGATGACGGAGCAACTACTGCAGAAGTGGTGAGGGAGACGGCTAGGAAGATATTAGACATGACATCTGGACAGAGAAAGGGACACAAAGAGTCTTGGTGGTGGAATGAGGAAGTCCAGGAAAGCATAAAAGAAAAGATGAAGGCGAAAAAGAACTGGGATAAAAGGAGAGATGAGATCAGTACACAGGAGTACAAGGAAACACGGAACAAGGCAAAGAGAGAGGTGGAGAAGGAAAAGGCAAGGAGAAAAGGACTTGTACCGACTGGCCAGACAAAGGGATCGAGCTGGAAAGGATGTACTACAAGTTAGGATGATAAAGGATGCAGAAGGGAAGGTGTTAACAAATGAGGAGAGTGTGTTGAGAAGGTGGAAAGAGTACTTTGAGGAACTGATGAATGAAGAAAATGGCAGAGTGTTGGTTAGATGACGTAGAGACAGTGAGTCAGAAAGTGAGGTGGATTAGTAAGGATGAAGTGCAAAGTGCTATGAAGAGGATGAAAAATAGAAAGGCATGTTGGTCCAAATGATATACCAGTGGAGGTGTAGAAATGTTTAGGAGAGGCGGCAGTGGAGTGGTTAACCAGATTGTTTAATAACATTTTGAAAAGTGAGAGGATGCCTGATGAGTGAAGAAAAAGTGTACTGGTTCCAATATTTAAGAACAAGGGAGATGTACAGAGCTGTAGCAATTACAGAGGCATAAACTTGATCAGCCACACTATAAGCTCTGGGAAAGAGTATTGGAGGCTTGGTTGAGACATGAACATCAGTGAGCAGCAATATGGGTTCATGCCAAGAAAAAGCACCACAGATGCAGTGTTTGCTTTGAGAATGTTGATAGA
>JABJVR010003689.1:0-15633 GCA_025773905.1 Chitala chitala
AATAAACTCATAAATCTTTTTAAACACATTCCACATACTTGGCATGCAACAATTCTTCTACCCTAAAAAATGGTTATTTTATTGTTTATAAACAAATTTTAAAAAAAAAAAAAAAAAAAAAAAAAAAAAAAACTTCATAGATGATTTTAAAAACTTAAAATTTATTATGTAACATAAACCTTCTATTAAATCTTTTGAAAACCAAAAGGTTCTGGACAGGAGGTACTTACAACTAGGTGTCTAAGGACCAGACTAGTCTACTTAAGAGTATATCGAAGCTCTTTCTAATACGTTTCTTATATTTGCCTTTCTGTTGGTCAAGGGTTTGGCACCCATGTCAAGCTGCGTGTCTCAGTTCAGTCATAACCCGAAAGCACCCTCCCTCTTGCCAGCAAAGACTCCTGTCTCTGAAAACTGGTGGGCAGCTATCTCGGACTTACCTGGCAACCTGACAGGGTGGACAGGCAGATGAGTCTGAGCGATGTGCGTGACTCCGGGATGTTCTGCAGATGAGGAGTTTGGGGTGCGAGGTGCAGGCCGTGGTTAATAGCTTCAGACCAGCAGAGTGAGGAGAGCCTCTGGCAGCTTGTGTGAGCACGCCCTACTGTTTAAGGGAGGCAGAGCTGGGGGTGGGGGGGGGGCGGAGAGATGTACCCACAGGAAAGAGGTGAGCGTACAGCAGTCAAATGGAGATGGGAGGAGCCTGTGGCCCTCCACTGGGCCCTCCTCTTTGTGGGAGTGCCCAACCCCCCCCCCCCCCTTACCTGTCACATTCCAGTAGGTGTGTTGCTTCCCATCTTGTGCATCTGTGCTTGTTGTTATGACAGGCCCAGAATGTCGGCTTCCATCTTTAGCCATGTGGACCACACGTAATTATGGTCAGCAGGCATATGCAGACTGACGGCAAAGCCTGAATTTCTGCGGGGAGTGAACAGATATGCTCTACCATACGTTGCCAGTGTGCCCAGAGTCGCTGAAACTGAATGACTTGCGTGTTTATTACGCGTACACAAGCCTTTTCTCTGTGGAAACGGCTTGTAAGATCAGCAGGTCTGAGCAGTTTTCTTCTGATGCTGTTGACTGTAAGCAATGCCCTGTGGTTTATTGCCCTCTCCTGCTCCCACTACATACAGCGCAAAGTTGTAGACATTCAGAAGCACAGTGCTCATTTGAAATAATGTGGCTGGTTGTTCAATACTGACTATTTAGTGTAAATTATGATACCATTTCATACTATTTCTGGACCATGTGTTGCACAGTCTTTGTAAGATGGTGAGCTGTGAATATTCTAGTGCAGCCTCTGCTTTTGTTCTGCTCTGTGTGTGTGTGTGTGTGTGTGTGTGTGTGTGTGTTTAATGGAATTTCATGTGTTGTCCTCTCTGCAGATGGCTCTGAGCTCCCCCCTCCTTTCACCACTGCGGGTGGGAAGCTTCCTCTGAGTTTTTCAGGGAACGTTCATTCCACACAGGGGGAGGAGAGGAGAGACAGGAGAGGATAGCTCCCTCTTTCAGCTCCTTCTTCCTTATAAGGAGCTGGACTAGCAGTACTGCACTGGAGCGAACTCTGAGGGGAGATTTTACTAAACGGCCAATCCAGCTTAGAACATGGAAAAGAGGGGGGACACCCTGCCACTTTCAGTCTGCTCTCTCTGCCTGGGCTGGGGGCATGTGCTTTTAACTTCACTTTAAGACCTGAATAAGTGTTGTTTCTATTAATTGCATATTTATCTATTTATATAAGAAAAGTTATTTTCAGTGAGTGTACAAAAAACAACTGAAATGTTTAATGTGGTCTTGTTATGCTGTCAGCCTCTCCACTGGTAACCCACAGCTTCTTTCTCTTAAAAGATAGTTTCGCAGCTACTGGGGAAAGTTGTTTCCTTTATAATGGTTGCTCTTGTACAGACCAACTGCTGTCGCTCAGCCTCCTTGGTAAAGGCACTGGGCTGACCTGTCTGGGCTGGGTCAGTGCTGCAAACAGCTGACACGCCAAGAGGATCGTTAGTGTTTCGTCGTGTCTGTCAGGCAGTGACCATTCTCAGGGAGTACTTTCATGTGAGAGGGTAGTGCGCCCAAAGCATAAACATTTCTGGGGATTTTATTGGACGGCGTGTCGTGTGGTTTAGTCTGTCAAGCTTAGTACTACCTTGAAACCCAGTGAGCAGGATGTTTTTGTAAAAGTCCAAAAGATGAGTTTGTGAAGTTTGTAAAGAACAGGATTCGTGTTTATGATGCGAACGTTTGATGGTGATGTCCCTGGATTCTGGATGTCAGACTGTTTCCCGTGGGGGGTTGGGGGGGGCTGTGGTGTCAGGGCCTGGGTGGTGTGCTGAAAGCTGGGGTCGTTGGAGAAGGTGATGTCTCCAATAAAGTTCCAAAAACCGCCAACCATTTCGGCGTGCTACGTGACAAGCTGAGGGCAGCATCTCACACCGACTTCAGCAAGACAAGCGTGGTGGAACCCGGTGTTGAAAATCTGGGGGATGGGAGGGTGTGAACCCAGCCAGTCACAACCTGAATGACAGTCACTCATCATGGGGACAGTGGAGCAGTAGTAGTTTGTTAGCCTCACTGCATGTGATTACACTAAACACACAGACAGATGTGTGTAACTGAAAAAGACCAACTTCAGAATGTAGTAAAAGTGGAAGAACATTTCCTCCTTTATGAAAACAATTTAGGACTGCAAATGCTAAGTGAAGGTTGTTCATTTTGGATATTTAAAAAAATGTCATTATGTAAAATAATGACATTTAAACTGCGAGAAATTGATGCAAATCGACCAGAATTCAAAGAACTCGCCTTCTGTGTCTTGATGAGGCTGTTTGCTTGTCGCTAAATGATTTCAGCAACATCAACAGATTTAGAAAAACTTCACACTAAGCAGTGGAATGTAACATTCAGTTTAAGGGTTGAATCAGAATCCTTAAACACATGGAGTATAGAATCTTTTTTTGCTGTGAGCTGTGTAGAATTCCTCTCCCATGTTTTGGATGTCACTTCACAAAGGCCTTTCATATCACACTTGTAGCAATTGAGCAGCTTAGCAGCTAAACAAGCACAGTCTTCATGTAAACTGATCTAAGGACATCCCAAATCTATCAATAAGATGCCATTTCAGAGGCTTAAAGATATTCTGTTAGGAAGAATGCCTTATGCTATTAATAGTGCGACATGTTCAGTGCTTGTCCACAAGGATGAATGGTTTGCCGGTGTGCACAATATCTCTCTTAATGTGTCTTAAAACTGTGTGGTCTTTTTGCATGCAGTTTGAACTACGCGCTGGCTTGTTGTTGTGGTTATTAATTTGTCCTTGTAGCACAGCGAACGAGGCCGGTGGTTTCAGTGCAACATTCGGTAGACAAACTGTATGTCACTGAACAAATAAATGGAAAAAGAGTAGCAGTGTCTTTGCCGAGAGGCTCGGAAAATGGGGCCTGTGTTGCCAACGCCTGTCTGGAGTTTCGCTAATGGACACTTTGCAAGGCTCTATAAATAAACCAACAAACACAACCACCCACTTACATGGCACAACCAGCACTGCCAAACTAGGTGAGGGAGATGGCACGCTTAATCAGCCGGAGACGCATCGCTGTCGATAGCTGTAACTTCAGCTATGGGAGACGGGTTTGGCTTCGCCTGCCAGGCCGTGCCTTGCTTGTTCTGTTCCTTCAATGCTCTTCCTCATCGTTTTCCCCCTGCTGTTTTCTGCTGTTTTAAATCACTAAGCTGGCCCCCAGGAATGTCTACAGGAATGAACCCTCTTTGTCCCAGCAAATCCCTGTACTTTAAATAAATCCTGCGCTCCGTGATCTTGTTGCCATGATGTGTGTGTGTGTGTGTTTCTGAGACCTCATCCTTGGCCTAGAGGGGTCAGGGCACTGTCCTGTCATCCACATTCTAAACAGAAATGTCCACAGCAGCCTTGCGCATGTGCACAGCCCCCAAAGGACACTGGCTTTCTTCATCGTCGCAAGTGTGATCCATGAGACGTCTTTGGCATGACCATTCATGCCTACCATTGTGTGCCGGGAACTTTTGTGACAAAACCGACCCCTTCGCCAACACCAATTAATTTATTAAGGGGTGCTTAGATTCCTTAGTGTGGGCTGGACAGCATTTACTTCTCTCAGAGATCCCAGGGAGAATGAGTCGAGGGTCATGCACCGTGGATGACCTACGAAATACGTCCGGGGTTAAGCTCAGAAGCGCTGGGCAGCCTGGCTTCAGAGGTCTGGCTGCCACGTTTGTGGTGTCACTGCAGCAGGGATCAGGCAGGTGCACAGGTGCTCCGTGTCATTGTCTCACAGAACCATCCCAGACGTGTTTTATTTTAGACTTGCATCTGAGAATAGTTTTGCGGTTAGATGTTTAAACGTTGACTAAGAGATTACTTGAATTCACAAAATTGCTAATTAACAAGTAATATTTTTTATGTAGAGACAGTGTAAACCTTAAACTCAGTGCTCACATTAACTCCAGTGGCCCCTCTGAGGAGCATGCAATGAGGATTACACCAGTACGCCACATGCAGTTACATCAGCATATCACTGTGACCTGACTTTGTTGCTTAATAATTCTCAGGTGAAATGGGATCGAAGACCAACTGCAGCGTGCTCTTATTGTAGCCACTGGGGCCCGGATTAGTCTTGCATTCTTACATCTAACGGAAATGGCAGTCAAACCAGGCAGGCAAGAGCCAACAACAAAGAGTGTTAAGTGAGTCCGGTTTAGCAGGTTGCCGGTGGCGTGTCGGTACTCTGCAGAAGCAGGTGGTTCTGTGTCAGCCCCTGTGGACCTGCTGTAGGAGTGTTTTTATTGTGTACACTAGCATATCTGTGGGCATTTTCTGTGTTGTCCTCTCTGTGGAAGCACTGCAGAAGCCCAGGCTCTTTAAGCACAGGAAGCACGAGCGTGACGTGTGGATGCCCACGCCTGCCTCCCGTGTCGCTGGGAAACGCACAGCTCGGTCCCTTGTCCCATAATAAACACCAAAGGGACCCTGTGACTTCCGTCCAGCTTGGATTTTTCTTGGGCTTAAAATGGACTGATGTTTTCAAGCCTCTCCCCTGAGAGACTCTGAATATTTCCTCTGAACGTTTAGAAAGCAAGTTCTCTTCCAGACAAACATGCTCAGCTTTCCACTTTGTATATATGAAAGGACATGTGGAGTTTGTGTTTTTAGTTTCCCAAGTGAGCATGCACGTACACACGCGGTGCGGGCAGGAGTCTGGGCACACGCACACTGAAAGGTGGCCTAGCATGTATGCTTATAAGCATGTGACATTGTATGTGCAGTCTACTTGCATACACTCCACAAGCTTATCCTTTTTACAGTTCTGAACACAAAGGTTGTCCTGGGAGCAGTCTGTTAGTCAGCTGTGCAGAGAAGGACAGTCCGTGTGCCCATAGCAGTAATGTGCACCCCCCCCCCCTTCCCCGATGTGGGGTAAGGTCAACATGTTCAGTTACTTTTAACCCCGAACCCCCCCCACCTTATGTACAACTACAGTGGAAGACTTCTGCACCCTTGTTGTCATTACAGAAGAACCACTCCACCCAGGGGTGTATTTACCTTTTACCGGGCATGGTTTCTGAATTCAGTCATGTCTCCTCTGAGCGCTGAACATTTGTGTTTGTGTACTTTACATGTGCACATGCGCATTGCGCATGCGCTGCTCTGGGGGGTGAGGGCAGGCTGGGGACAGGGGCGGGGTTGAGGATGCGGGGTACGCTCTCTCACCACAGCCCAAAACGATGGCTTTTAAAAATAGGCCTCGCAATGTGGAGTGGGCCTGGCGTCAGGGATGTTGTTGGACCACCTGGTTCCTATCATCAGGGCGTGCCAGCGGGACAAGACCCACCAGGGGCATTCAACACCCCAGCTTCAAGAGGCCTCAACGTGCCTGATATATGGACAGCTTTAATAAGGTGCTATTTTTAACTTGGCTTCGGGACAGTTTGGATGCAGGCAGTGGAAAAAACAGTCCCACTATTTTACAGCAGCCGTTTGAAAGGGGTGGGAGTCGGCATTTACATCAGATAAATGGCTACATCTTCGTGTTCAGTACACTGATTGCACGCCTATGTCTTTGGGAGATCAATAACAAGCTATAACTGCGTTGGCCCAGTTTACATTTTAAAAGACCTGCACGCGTGCCAATGATCTTTAGCTATTAATTCAACATGTCCGATTTGCATAAAATACTTCCAGTACACAGCGTTTTCCCAGCAGACAGGAAGGCAGTACGGGACACGCTAATTTGCCTGTAAGACTGGCCTACGGAGGCTTTTTGATCAATGGATGATAAAACTCACAGTGAACCCAATGCTGTTGGAATAGTCTGTGCTGTGCTATGCATATGAGGGAACAGTTAACCATGTGTTTTTGCTTTGTGGGTGCTTTAGAGGGGGCCATACATGCCTCACTGTTGGCTTAACAATTTTTGCACTGATGGGGTAGCACTAACTGGCATCTCATGCTAGAAGACCTTCAGCTAGCCCTCCCAGGATCCATACGGAGACAGCAAGACTCCTTATGATGGGAGTGTGACATCACATGCATACCCCCCCCACACACACACACACACACACACACACACACACACACGCGCCATTAATCAGCGTGGTACATTTGCTCTGACAGTTCCATGGCACAGATCACTTTCTGTGCCATCTGGCACCTTATAGTTTGTTGTGATAGATGAGATTAAACCGTGATTCCTAAGTTACTAAAAATACAACTGCTGATCGTCAGGGTGAGCATTGCTTTGTATGTTGCTTTCTTGGGTGTGTATGCATACATAAAAAAACAACAAACAAACCTCTATATGCACAAATTCATATATAGTCGCTTTGTGCCTGAGATGAAGTGTGCATTTTCTGGAAAAAAAAAAAAAGTTTACTTCATAGTGCGCTTGCTTTCTTCCTCAGATGCTGAGTGGGACTCCTCTTCCTGTGACCACTCTAGTGAAGATCAAGGAGGGCCTCCTGCGCCAGAGGGAGCTGGAGATTGACAGGTGTGTGGCATTGAGCTTGTGCTACTGTACCCGATGTAATGGTGCTGGAAACTTTGAAAACAATGAGGACTTTCAAATGTTTGAGAAAAAAAAAACACTTTCAGCAGCAGAAAGATGGAGCTAAAAATGTGTAGGGGTGAGAAGAAGTGGTCATAGCACTCATGACACGAATTTTTTGGGTATGGAGGGTGTAGCCGAGGGCTAGACTGAGACCCGGTGCCCGGGGCTTGCTGGGGGCACGACTGTCCCTTGTTTTCAGCCTACTGGCTGGCGTCCTTGCTGCGGTGCAGCCTTTGAAGATTGGTTGCCTCACACGTCACAGGCCTCAGGCCTCAGATTTCATGTAGCCGCTGATAGGCGATGCACTGCCAAGGCAGCGACAGAATGCTGGCCTGCTGGGGGTGTCCCACAGGGGAGGAGTGACCCAGACACCTCCTGTGCAGGTGTGGAGCTCATGGGCATCTTGGCTACTGTTCCATTATCCTGGGGGTGTTAAACGAGGGCTGTGGGACATAGTTTGACAGGATAGACTTGTCAGCCAGTCCGTCACTGCCTCTTCCCCCAGCAATCTTTCCTGTTGTAATGGTCTTGTCTGACTGCATAAAAGTGGAGTGTATACATTTGTTGTAATGTCAAAAGTTTACAGACTACGGTATACTGCTCACCACAATAAAAAGGATTTCTGCTTTGTTTAAACTATAACCGAATGATTGATTATTTTGTTTTTCATTACAACTGTTTTAGGGATGCAACAGTTCCCTATAAAAAAGCAAAGCCACAAAATGCATTTCCTTTGTGGATGTTACCCATATGAGAGTTGCAGGCAATAAGTAGCTGGTTAATGCTTTGCAGGTCGTTTCCAGTTTGATAAGTTAAAGCTGAACATGGTGAGTGGTGGAGGTGATAAGGTGGATCTATATATGGCGTCTATATGGTGGAATGAACTTCCGCTTGCTTTCGGGACTTCGTCGCTATCCACATTCCGCAAGCAACTGAAGGGAGCACTTTTGGACTTATAACATGAAATCTCTGCATCTATGCTTTCATTCACTCAGTTGTGGCAATGGAGTTGACTAGTTGCTTATAAATGTTTCTCTAGTTAATTCAGTTTCAGTTTCTCTAGTTATTTCAGACTTACTGTTTATTTGTTTATGCTTTACTTGAATGACGTTGTGACAATCTCCAGACTTAATCGGGTGCACTTTGACGATAGAACAGCACTTACTGCACGTGTACTATTATTCATTGTAAGTCGCTTTGGACAAAAGTGTCTGCTAAATGAATTAAATGTAAATGTAACATCTACAAAATTCCCACCATGTTACCTTAAGGAAAAAGCGTTAAACTCAGTTTTAAATACATTTTCTTTTTTTTTTTTTTTTTTTTTTTTTTTTTTAAACATTTAATACAAACCACACCAAAACCAAACAATGTTTAATAAGCCGGGATGCAAACCGAACCAAGAGATTTATAAAACGTTGCATCCCTACACTGCTCCGGGCTTGATGCCAACATTAGTGTTTTCTGTGACACAGGCTAGCCTTTGGGAATAATTTTACATTAGAGTCATTAGATGGACTTCTAATGGAGTCACCAGTGTTACATTTAGGAATTCCTACTAAAATGTAACTATGTGGTGAGATATGTAACACTTCCTGTATGTCAGGCATTGTGCCATGCAATGGCTGCATACACAGTACAGTCACAGCATAAGGAAAAAAAAACATTCAAAGTTACAGTCTTTTCCAAATATTTCTGTTGCTTATTTAACCTCTGTGTTGAGAACTGGTCATCTTTTCAGCAAAATGTTAAACAAGTTACTTTCAAGGACAGGACCCTTCATTACAATGCTAATACATTGTTTTTAGTGCTCAAAAGCCTTTACACCCTCTGTCAAACCTGAGTAGAGTTATGCCACAAGTGACTGGCTATTACTCTGTAGGATTATTACATGGTGACACAGGAATTTGTTGTGTTAAATGTGAAAAGCTTTTTCAGTCATTTAAGGGGTATAGCAACACGTCAGTGTTCTGTGCCCTGCCTTGTCACTCATCGTTGAGGTTCTTCAGTCAGTGTGTGGATGTCTGATACACTTCTGCGTACTGTTTTGCAGACAGAAGCAGCAGATAATGCAACTGCATGCCCGCATCAGGGAGAATGAGCTCAGAGTGCAGCAAGCCCTCCAGGGCCACAGAGGGCGCTGTGAGGACAGCTACATACTAAAAGCCAAGGTACACCCCTCTTCGACTGAATAGTGTGACCGTGAGGCATACACCTTTCAGGTATCTCCAGGTGTGCTGTTCCAGACTTTGTAAAAGTACATCCTCTTTATCATCATCATCATCATCATCATCATCATCAGTAGTAGTAGTTTTATGTTGTCTGTATGATGAATATACTATATGTTGTACATATTCATCATTGATGAAGTAATAAACTTGTGTTCTGTTAGAATGAACGTTGTTATGTACCTGTAATTTCATCACCCCTTGCTCCAAACAGGAATCCTTGCCAGACAGCCCGCAGCTAACTAACGGGACAGGTCCCCTGTGCTGTGAGAATGGGGAGCTGGGGCGCCGGCTGGCTTCTGCTGAGCTGGAGGTTGTCCGCCTCAGCGAGTTCCTCAAGCAGAACACACAGAAGTACACCGAGGACATTAAGAAGCTGGAGGAAAAGGTGGACTCCCTGCATCCACATTCCATTCCCCTAATAGCTACAGCTGCATTTTCCAGTGCCATGTTCTGTTTTCCACTATTGTGGGGTTCCTTATATTTCAAATTGACGCTTCTACACTGCTTGTTATACATAAGCAGGCATGGCTTATTATGAACACTGTACATGTTGTATTTAGCTGCATTTATGGGAAATGCTTCAAGGTGCTCGTGCTGGCAAACTGAGCGTGAATGCATACGTTGCCAAATATAGCACTTGTATGAAATGTACCTTCACTTAGAGGACACTGTGGTTCCCGGAAAACATTCGCCCTTGGCGGCTCTGAAAGTTATCATGCAGGCTGGGCATGTTATAAAGGAGTGATATTTCACCTTGTTCCTGAGGTTGAAGAATGGTGTTTTGCGACAGCTGCATCCAGTTAACACAATGGGGGTTTTGGCACGAGGGGCGACCAGCCACCCTGAGGGCAGGGGATGCGGCTTCGCTGACGCACGTGTGCTTTTGTGCTCTGCAGATGAAGACTCGCGACCGCTACATCAGCAGCCTGAAAAAGAAGTGCCAGAGGGAAAGTGAGCAAAACCAGGAAAAACAGCAGCGCATTGAGACGCTGGAGAAGTATCTCGCCGACCTGCCCTCCCTGGATGAGGTCCAGGCCCAGGCCCAGCAGGTAAACCACCCAACTCCCCACCCAAAGCCCTGCAAGTACCTGCGTTGGGTTGCAGGTATCTTGGGAACTTCGGCCATGTTGTCCAAGTAGTACATACCAGTCGGTGCTTACTGAAGTACTGGCAGAGAAACATCTCATAAGTTCACCCCAACGATGTCTGTTGCGCTTCAGTTTGGACGTCCATACTCCATACGGTTTATTTTGGCAGTTTAAACAGGAACTGCCGTCAGTTCTGTGCATATAGTTTGGAATTGTGTATACACAGAACCACTTCATAAAAGTTATTTGTACAAAGTAAATATCACCAAAAATATATGTAGTTCATCCTTCCTGGGGTTCTTTTAACCCAGGTTCTCCTAGAAATGTATACCGTGCAACCCTGGATTGCGAGTAACATGCTGTACAAGTGCTTTGTGAGATGAGCAAAAATTTTTTTTATAAAATTTAACTTGGTTAACGCGTGATAACTTGCAAGACGAGCATTTTCATATCACGTGTGATGATTTTCATATATCACGGAGGCAAAAGCGAGTGTCATTGGAGAGGTTCGTCTTAAATACGAATGAAAGGAAAGATGTTCTAGTGAGTCAAAAGATGACCGTGAATCCAAAAAGCGTAAGTTATGTGAAATCAGTAGTGTTAGTGAAAGTTGTTCAAGAGAAAGAACTCCCGAGATTCAAGTTCCAGATGTTGTCATGGAAGGAGATTCTCCTTCCAAGCAATAACCCTCCTCCTCCACCTCCTCGTCTCCCTCACACCAGCCACGACCCTTTTCAAAGCTAAAATGCAGGTTAATTTCTTTTATTTTTACTTTATACTATTTATTAATTATTGTTATTTGTTTCCAATATTATGGAGAATAATTTGTACAAAAAATACCATTAAAAATTATTTGTATATGAATATTTTTGTGTGTGTGGAACAGATCATCCGACTTTACATTATTCACATATATGAAAAATTGCTGTGCTACACAATTTTATTGGATTACGAGCACTTTTCCACATCAAATTATGCTCACGATCCAAGGGTCCACTGTACTTGTTTACAGCAATATATATATTTTACCACTAGAGGCTGACAAAACCCCAGGGACTGTTTCTGTTAATTTTTCTTTGTCCCTTTGATGCTCGGTGGAAGTGAGCACTTGAGATCATTTACTCTGCGTTTCCTGAATGTTTATGATTATTCCAAATGCACCTAGAACAGTGATACAACATAAACTGTTCTAGTACACACTACTTCTGTCTGATTTGTCTAGTTAGACAGCCTGTAATTACTCTGTTTCTCGATTGCTTATTTTATATAATGGCACCATGTTTCTTGGAAATCTTTCAAACTGAATGATGACAGAGAGAATTTTTATTGTAGACATCATAATGCAGCAATGCTGTTAAAAAACTGGCTGGCAACATACAAATACATGCAAAATCAGGCTGCTTACATTTTAGGATAATTCTACCAAGTATTTGAACTTTAAATAAAACTGAATGTTTGAAACCTTCTTTGAGCATCCTGAAAGTGAAGCCAAGAGCTATGTATGTGTTGCTGAAACGGGGTTGTCTTTGTCTCATCACAGCTGGAGGAGGTGGGTACGACAGCACGGGGCCTCCAGGACAAGGTGGCCGAGCTGGAGCAGAGCTTGGCGGAGAGTCGAGCTGTGCTGAAGGAGAAGGAGGTGCTCATTGAGAGCCAGACACGGCGTGAGCAGGAGCTGGTGGCTTCAGTACAGAGGTGACTGGCTTTTGGGATGCACACACTTCAGCTGCAGGTTCACACACACAAGGGTGTGGGGGCAAGGGTGGTCCTCTGTCCCTTGGGTCCTTTGCCTGGGTTTAGTAACAGCATTTCTTGTTCCTTGGGGCCAGGCCTGTGTTCCTCAGCATGTTGAAACTTCTTTTTACCCCGTCTCAGTCTCCAGGAAAAGGTGGAGAAGTGCCTTGAGGATGGCGTGCGCCTGCCCATGATGGATGTGAAGCAGCTGGAGAGGGAGAACGCCCGCCTACGGGAACAGCACGCCCACAGCTGCAAGGTGGGAAGGGCTTGTCCGGTGTGTAGCGACCAGGCACGCACAGTGCCAGCTCTGAGTATAACATTTGATCTCTTTTTCAGCTTATAGACAATCAGAAGAAGCGCATCGAGAAACTTGACCTCGAATTAGCGGTAAGGCCCTAGAGATAAAGGACAGCTCAAATGCATGTGCACCCTTCCGTTGGCACGTCCTTGTCTGGAATGTGTTCCACACCGATACTAATACTATCCCACTGTTACCTGTTCCTTCATAGGCCTCTGAGGAGACGATGCAAAAGGAGAGGGCCCTGGCACAGGAGCTGCGGAATCAACTGCGCCTAAAGAACGAGGCCATGCAGACTCTTTCCGGAGCCCTGCAGGAGGTAGCTGCTACCGGCATTGACAGCCAGGCAGCACTATTTTTCCCCTGACTCTCATTAGCTCTTTTTATTTATTCTGCACCCTTAGCAGATGCTTTAATACATAGCGACTTCCATGGATCAGTTTATCAGCTCCACTCAGCTGAGTAACACGAGGAGATGGAGCCCGTGTGGGTGTCGGGAAGGGGGCACGGATTCCTTCCTGCCCCCAGCTGTGCACACAATTTCAATGTAGCGCGGCATCTCGGCACTGAAGTCCTCCCAGTGTGAGCACTGAAGTCATTGTGTCTCGGGGCCTGTTTTTGCCTGCCAGTCAGCAGGAGGCAGCGGCCTGCATTTTGGCGCTTTAGATTATCCATCGTCAAGTGAGCTCGGGGCGTTTTGTCAGCCGGAATCAATTCCTGTGCAAAAAGGCACGGCAGGCGATTCCACGTGAAAGGCGATGGGGTGTCGCCGCTGACATCTTCCTGGAGGTGGGCAGTTCAGTGACATGTCAGCATCGCCTATCTTGATGTGTCTCCTTGTGTTGCCGCAGTCTGCACAATTTGGTTTGATCTTTCCATACTGTGTACGTATTGTCGAAGTTCCAAACTCCAAAATCCAACTCCGTGATTGGGGTTTTTTTTTTCCCCCTCTTAACTTACAACTCTGTCACGTGCTGCTGAAGGTCACTGCCAGACAGGGGCAATTCTAGAGACTCTGAAAGCCCTAGGCAAAATGCTTCAAGGGGACTTCTTCAGATTTGTTGTTGCAATATGTACTATGCAATCGACTGCCCTCACAGACCCCCTCCCAGCTTTCGGCCCCAGACAGTTGCCTGTCTTGCCTGTCCTATCGCAGCGCCTCTGTAGTCAGAGTCTCGGCCTTCATAGCTTAAGGGCCACCTGCATGGTTACGTGTCACCTAGGGAACTGGACTTGTTGGCAAATTCTGCACATATACGATCATGCTGTTATTTATTCGAGGAGGTCGCAAAGTAATGTTTCAATTTGCATTTATGAGTAAAACTAAAATGTAAAAAGGTGTACTGAAGTATGCTTTTGTTCAAACCTTTTTTGTAGGAATTAAATATTTGGAAATTGTATGCTCTGTCTTAAGTCCATATGTACATTAAATGTTCAGTTGCTTTTTATGCTAG
This sequence comes from Chitala chitala, assembly GCA_025773905.1. Lineage (NCBI taxonomy): Eukaryota > Metazoa > Chordata > Actinopteri > Osteoglossiformes > Notopteridae > Chitala > Chitala chitala. The sequence continues at coordinate 13,887 of JABJVR010003689.1, forward strand.
ACTGGCATGGCCAGTGGAAGCTGTTTCTGATTTAAGTCTGTGCCTTGTAGAAGACTTCACACCCCTGGGCTTCTGTTGTCAGCAGCTGTCATGTTCACATCCAGCAGTCATCTCAAATTCATGCAGTTTCATCTATAAATAAGCATGGCTTTGCAGCTCTGATGGCAAAACCCATTTTAATGCACAAGTAATGGCCTGGTGTCTGTAACAAGCTGAGCGCGGAAGCCTTTTACAGAGTCGGCAACAGGAAGGCTCGCACTGTCTCTCTGAATTAGCACCAACCATGTTGAACACTTAATGAACCTTGAACTTCTCAAATACTTTGCTTGGACCTGATCTGTTGGACTGACAGATACGCTGCAGCATTTTGAAATGCCATTTGATTTGGTTCTTTGACAGGTACGACATTTTGGGAACACGTTGCACTCTTTATAAAGACATTGTCTTGCTACTCTTTCTCCTTACTTTTAGAACCAGAAAGAGGCAGAGGAGTCGGTGGTGCGGCTGGACCACGCCACCCTCGGGCCAGACGTGGCCCTGCTGCTGCAGGAAATGTCCCTGTGTCTGCTGGACCTTAAGGCGCTCTGCAGCATCCTGACCCAACGGGCGCAGGGCAAGGAGCCCAACCTGGCATTGCTGTTAGGCATAAAGTGTAAGTGTGTCATGCCCAAAGCACTGTTAACGCAGAGTGGATGGGTGGGGCTGAGTTCATGGTGCATCGGCTAATGTTGTCCTCCTTCAAAATCATATTGAATAACTGCACAACTTATTTTAAATCTACACCCTCAGTTCTGCTTAATACATGGTAGTACCACACTTGTATCTATGCTGTTAAACTGTGATTAAGAGTTTTACCTTCACAGCCAATATCAGATCCACCATATGCTTGGTCAAGGACAGTCATACTATAGCATACAACTCTATTTGCTCATCAAAGGAGCTACAAGTAGCCTACCTTGTGACATACTTTTCTAAACTCATGCTGGTGTACAGCCATCTTGTCAAAATAACTGTCATGTCAGTGCATTATGACTGTTGAGAGTACATGAGTACATACAGTTCTGCTCAGGTAATCTTGTACAAGGACGTGCGGTCATCTACATTGAACTGAAGCAGATGTGAAAGAGGAGAGGTTGTGTTCTTCAGACAAGCCTCAGTGTGCCCTAATGAGTGGCCTGTGGCACCTTACCTAGGGCAAGTCTTCGTGCTTAGGATTGTGGTAAAACTGCAAGACTTTGAGTGCTGTGTGTATGGCTTCAATAAGCTTGTTAACTTTATTGTAACGGTGAGCGTTAGGCTGAAGCTAAACGACTGTTGTCCCCCACCTCACCACAGCAATGAACTACTCAGGTGATGACAGCGAGAAGCCGCCCCCCGAGGACAGCTTGCAGGCCAAGTTGTCTGAGGTGTGCCAGCTGCGGACGGAGATTGATGAGCTGCGGACCATCATCTCGGATCGCTACGCCCAGGACATGGGGGACAACTGCATCACGCAGTGATGCCATCCCGCAGTGATGCCATCCCGCCATACCTACCCAAAATGTTCAGGTTGTGCTTTTGGGTAGGGTTGTCTTTTCAAGTGAATCTCCACAACAGTACAAGGGCTGGTAAGGGGGACGGGAAGGAAAGATTTTTTTTTTTTTTTTTTTTTTTTTTTTTTTTTTTTTTTTTGTGGGTTAAAAAAAAAAAAAATATGAAATATAAAATTGGTGTAAAAAAAAAAAAAAAGTGGGAAAAAAAAAAAAAA